>CM066038.1:349149090-349290154 GCA_033557465.1 Ichthyophis bannanicus
GAGCCTCTAAAAGTTGAGATTAACGTATCTCTAGTTTTCCTGTGTTTGTACTCTTTATTATTATGGACACTACTGATCCCATAATGTGGACTTTATCCTAGACATATTTCCTTTATTTGCTATTTTTTGTGTTACTGCTTTTGCATTGTTCGGATTGACCTTTCACTGTATTTTGGTTATGTATATTAACTGAAAATGACGCAAAAGATTTGCATGCGCTGCCTCCATTATATGCAAATATTTCTCATGCATATTCATTGTGGTTATCCTGAAAACCCTGACTGGCCAGGTGTGTCCTGAACAGGGCTGGCTCAAGGAGATGAAACACCCTAGGCGAACCTCAATCCTTGTGCACCCCCTTCCCCCCAGCCCTCATTGCCACCACTGCCTCCCTTCTCCGGGACCTACAGCAGCAGCTATGGCCTAAAACAACCCCGTAGCACTTACCTCAAAACGTCAGGGCCATGGAGCTGTTTGCTTCCGTCCCCATCGATGCTGACTTCCTTTAGTATGAGAGCTGAAGATGCTTTTGTCCCCATGCAAATAGGAAGTCGGCATCAGTGGGTACAGAAGCAAAAAGCCCTGCAATGCCGAAGCTTTGAAGTAAGTGCCGTGGGGTTGTTTTAGGGCATTGCTGTTGCTGTGGATTCCAGAGGGGTGGCAGCAGTAGCCATGGGTGCCCCTGGAGGGCCAGTGCTCTAGGCAACTGCCTAGTTCATCTAATCGTAGTCCCAGCCCTGGTCCTGTTCAAGATAAATCCTTGCCTAACCACTAAGGACCAAGATTCCAACACTTTCCCATGTAAGTTTTTCTAACACATGTATCCTTCCAGTTAGCAATTTCTTTTAGAAGATAATTTTATAACAGGTGCCTAGGTTAAGTGAGCTGGAAGGTATCTATGCCTGTGTTTCTTTATACAATACTTGAGTAAATCTTGCATAAAATACAACTACATTGCAGGCACAGATGTTGCGCCTGTTTGAGAGTGGGTGTAAATGGCACATAGATTATTGAAAGATGCATGTAAACTAACACATTTTATCATCTACAGGTATATTTTTGTGATTCCACCCACGTTCTGCCTAGACCAGGGGTCTGCAACCTTTAAGACATAAAGAGCCACTTGGACCCGTTTCCGAAGGGAAAAAAAAAACTGGGAGCCGCAAAACCATTGCGACATTTAAAACAAATCTAACACTGCATATATTGTTTCTTACCTTAATGCTATATACGACCCCCTACTTTTCCTGTTAAAATATAGGTGTTTGGCCTATACTCGCCGTATAAGACTACCCCTCTTCCTTCGCACACCAAAAAAAATACGCCAGAAAATATAACAACAAGAAGTAACAATATTTGATTTCAAAATTATGATGATTTTGTAGTCAAATCACTAATATGAAATAAAATTATTTTTTCTACCTTTGTTGTCTGACCAATTTATTCTTTGATCATGCTGGTCCCGATCTGAGGCTTCTGCTTTCCTGTCTTCTCTTAGCTCTCTTTCTGTGGTCTATGGTCCATCTGCCAGTTCTTATCTCTTCTTTCGTTTTCTTCACTTCTTTCCATCAGCCTATTTCCAGTCCCAGTAACCCTCCCCAATATCAGCCCCTTTCCAGTCCTCACTCCCAGTACCTTCCAATGTCAACTTGCATTCCCATGATTGCCACTGGTGTCCATTTCCTTCCAGTCCCCCTCCTTCCCCACTGACCAGTCCCTTCTAGTACAAATACCATGGCAGCCCCTCTCAGATCCAGTTCCATTCTCCCATCCCCTCATATCAGCCCATTTGTAGCCTTAGCCCCCAGTTATCTTCCAGGGCCAGCAGCTCTATCCCTCCCCTCCCCACAATCAGCCCATGCCCAGTCAAAGCCCCCCAATCAGCTCGCTTCCAGTGCTAATCCCCCCTCAACCCCATTACCAGTGCTAGCCTCCCCTAATCAGCCCAATACCAGTCCTACCCCCCATCAGCTCATTACCAGTCCTAGCCTCCCCTAATCAGCTCATTTCCAGTGCTCGTCCCCTCAACCCCATTACCAGTGCTCCATCCCTCCATGTCAGCCCCCTCCCTCCCTCCCTCCATCCATATCAGCTCCCTCCCTCCATGTCAGCCCGCCTCCCCAATCCCTCCATGTCAGCCCCCCTCCCTCCATGTCAGCCCCCTCCATCCCTCCATGTCAGCCCCCCTCCCTCCATCCATATCAGCTCCCTCCCTCCATGTCAGCCCCCCTCCCTCCATCCATCCATCCATATCAGCTCCCTCCCTCCATGTCAGCCCCCCCCTCCATCCATTCATATCTGCTCCCTCCCTCCATGTCAGCCCCCCTCCCTTCATGTCAGCCCCCTCCATCCCTCCATGTCAGCCCCCCTCCCTCCCTCCCTCCCTCCCTCCCTCCATCCATTCATATCAGCTCCCTCCCTCCATCCATTCATATCTGCTCCCTCCCTCCATGTCAGCCCCCTCCATCCCTCCATGTCAGCCCCCCTCGATCCATCCCTCCATGTCAGCCCGCCTCCCTCCATTCATTCATATCTGCTCCCTCCCTCCATGTCAGCCCCCTCCATCCCTCCATGTCAGCCCCCCTCCCTCCATGTCAGCCCCCCTCCCTCCATCCATTCATATCTGCTCCCTCCCTCCATGTCAGCCCCCCTCCCTCCATGTCAGCCCCCTCCATCCCTCCATGTCAGCCCCCCTCCCTCCATCCATTCATATCAGCTCCCTCCCTCCATGTCAGCCCCCTCCCTCCATGTCAGCCCCCTCCATCCCTCCATGTCAGCCCCCCTCCCTCCATCCATTCATATCTGCTCCCTCCCTCCATGTCAGCCCCCCTCCCTCCCTCCATCCCTCCATCCATTCATATCAGCTCCCTCCCTCCATGTCAGCCCCCCTCCCTCCATGTCAGCCCCCCTCCCTCCATCCATTCATATCTGCTCCCTCCCTCCATGTCAGCCCCCCTCCCTCCATGTCAGCCCCCTCCATCCCTCCATCCATTCATATCTGCTCCCTCCCTCCATGTCAGCCCCCTCCATCCCTCCATGTCAGCCCCCCTCGATCCATCCCTCCATGTCAGCCCCCTCCATCCCTCCATGTCAGCCCCCCTCCCTCCATTCATTCATATCTGCTCCCTCCCTCCATGTCAGCCCCCTCCATCCCTCCATGTCAGCCCCCCTCCCTCCATCCATTCATATCTGCTCCCTCCATCCATGTCAGCCCCCCCCTTCCATCCATCCATTCATTCATATCTGCTCCCTCCCTCCATGTCAGCTCCCTCCCTTCTTCTGCAGCCGCGGCTCCCTGCCTCTTACGGAACCGCGGCTGTGCTTTTAAAATCATCTCGGAGCCCTTCCTGTCTTGACGGGCTCCGTGCAGCATTGTCCCGCCTCCAAACTTCCTTTAGAGGCGGGACAATGCTGCACGGAGCCCGTCAAGACAGGAAGGGCTCCGAGATGATTTTAAAAGCACAGCCGCGGTTCCCTAAGAGACAGGGAACCGCGGCTGCAGAAGAAGGGAGGGAGCTGACATGGAGGGAGCCCATAACGCGACGTTTAGAGCGGGCAGTGTGCTCCGGACCCGCGGCAAAGGCGAGAAAGAGCCGCATGCGGCTCTGGAGCCGCGGGTTGCCGACCCCTGGCCTAGACCATGCCCCTGGCAATGCCTATAGTAAAATACCCAGTGACCCTTTTCCATAGCTCAAGGGCTAAACCAATTAATTTTTTTTTTCTTGTCAGACTACACTAAAAAAAAGTGAATCACTGGATTCCAATGCACTCTTTGTAGAAGTATTTTTAATTTTAAAGAGAAACTCTTATATACTTCAGTACATTTATATCAAGTCAGGATGAGTAATTTGCAATTTGACAGACTCAGAAGATATTTCAGTTTTTCAGCTTTCTATTAAGGACTTATCAAATCTCCATTCAATTCTTCTCCATTCAATTTGTGGGGCTAACTCAATTCCAGATTTCAGTAGCAACCATAGTCACTCATTTTCAGCTTAACAGGCATAACCGCATCCGTCCTCATTTGTCTTCTAGGCCATGTCCTTTCAATTCATCAAAGGCAAGGTAGCCAATACCATCTTATAGCGCTATAGCATCAATACGGAGGCCAATCAGAGCATGCCATCACAAACCATTCAACAGCGCATCCCTCTCATAGCATCATCCATTCAATTTCTGAGTCAAGACTGCCTGAGTTAATACTCCCTAGTCGGTGTATTCATTCTTATTCTTTAAAATTTAGAAGGTATCACCTCCATGCCAAGTTTTCTCAATACGTTCAATCATTCTGCAAAGGTTGGCAGAAATCCAGTTCTCAACTAGAAGAGCCGGTCTGAGTAGAGATTCTACTGTTATGTTCATTCAAACATAGGGTTATGTTTACTAAACTGCAGTAATGTAGCAGTGGTTACGTTAACGCATGTTAAGTAACGTTAACGCACGTTAACGATAAGTTAACGCGTGTTAACGATACGTTAACGCGCATTAACGTTACCTAATGCGCGTTATAGTCACCGGCCGCGGTAAGTCCCGAAGAGGGTGGAGAGAGGGCGGAGACAAAGGGTCAATGGGAGGGGAGTGGTCGGGGAGAGGCTCCTTTTACATTAACGCGGGGAAATGAAGGGCTGAAAAGTACCGCAAATGAAAACCTGGCGTTAGATGCACATTAGCAGGAAAGAGAAACCATTTTAGTTTCAGCAATGTATAGCATAGGCAGGGAGCCCAAGAAACATGATAGTAGTGCTCCATTCGCAGCAACAGCATAGTGCCCAAGTATGAAAGGCCACTATGGCGATGGTGCAAATGGGGCATAGGGGACTGCAGGCGGGACATGCAGTGGGGGATTCTGGGGCACAGGGTGGACTAGGCAGTCGCTTAGGTGGCACATAGGAACATAGAAACCGGACATCAGCAAGACAGCAGTTGACAAAGGCCAAACACAATCTACCTATATCTACCTGGTCCACCCTAGCTAACAGTTGCCAGGGCACTGACCTGACACTCCCCCCAACGCCAACCCCCCCCCCCCCCCCCCCCCCACCCCCCCCCCCCCCCCCCGCCCCAAGCCAGAAGGGTGATGGGGGGGATGTGAGGATGCCCATGTATGCCTCCCCACCCCAGACCCTGCTCCCTAGGCGACTGCCTACCCATGCACACTACCAGCACCGACAGCATATGGTCATGTCAGCATGGCGGGGGGGGGGGGGCATGCCCGTGCTGGAGGGGGCAGTGGCACCTGCCTGCAGTTGACCTAGACCATGCCCAATACGTGGTGTGCAGTGCAACATAAAAGGTCAGGCTAAGGAAACTCCCCTCTCTTGCAGTGTCCCCCAAGGGTCCGTTTTTGCACCCCTTCTGTTCAATGTCTTTCTAGCTCCTCTCACTCTCTTGGTACAGCAGCATGGCATTTCCACCCACTACTATGCCGACGACATCTTTCTTCTCTACCACACCGACTCAGTTTCCCCCGACATCACCCCTCTTAATGACTGTCTTTCCTCTGTGGCATCTTGGTTTTCCTCCAATTTCCTACATATCAACCTCTCCAAGACCTCAACCATTTGGTCTACTGCCGGTAGTCCTGCCCCCCCCCCCCCTCTCATTCTTCTGCTCTCTTCCTCCCCGAGCCCCATTGTAACATCTCTGTGCTATCTTGGCGTGATTCTTGATTCATCACTGTCGTTCAAAGTCCATATCTCTTCTGTAGTCCATCGCTGCTTTTCCACCCTAAAACAACTTCGTTCCATTCACCCCTTCCTTCCTTTCTTTCTCATCTATGACCATACTTCTCCTTTTACCTTGTCCGTTCCTCCCGCCTTGATTACTGTAATGTTTCCCTGGCCGGTCTCCCGCAATCCCAACTAACAATGCCTACAGAGCGCTCCACAATAACTGCCCCCCGTATCCTTACTTGCTTTTCCCGCTTCGACCACCTTACCCCCCTCAGTCGTATGCACTGACTTACAATCCCTTTTCGCATACAATATAAATTTCTCATCATTCGTTCACAAGTCTATTGTACACTGGCACTGCCCTCTACCTTGCTGAGTATGGTCCACCTCCACACTTCCCAATGCTCTCTCAGCACTATCCATGCAAATCGTATGACCCTGCCTTCCCCCTCCCAAGCTCACCTTGAATCAACACGCTCCTCTGCCTTTTACTTCCTTGGCACTGTCTCTGCAACTGGCTTCCCCCGGAAATCCGCCTGGAGCCCTCTCTCAAAACCTTTAAAGCGAAACGTGAAACACACCTCTTGGCCTACCCTTTGACCTTCCATCACCCCCCTCCCATCTTGCTCCATCCACCCCCCCCCCCCGCCCCCCCCCCCCCCCCCCCCCCCCCCCCCCCCCCCCCCCCCCCCTCGCGCCCCCCCCCACTCCCCCCCCCCCCCCCCCCCCCCCCCCCCCGCCACCCCCCCCCCCCCCACCCCCACCACCACCCCACCCCCCCCCCGGTGGACATTCCTCACCAATCTGTGGACTCCTGCTCTCCCTCTTACGAGTCTGGAAAACCCTTTTCTTTCCTGTCCTATAATACAATTGGCCGGTTCCTTCGCTTTCTGAGCAGCCCTGTATGTATTTTGTAAAAAAACCGCTCAGGACGCGGTTGCAATGGAGCGGTATAATAAGCATACCCAATAAAGATACAAGATAAGAGATAGAAGGTTAGCTACCAGGGCCTACTGTGCTATCTGTTGCGGCAACAGTGTGTAGTAGCCAGTAGCAACATAGCCCAGGAGATGGTTCACAAGAAGACAAAGGGGTCACAGGTTCAAACTCCCAGACTGTCGGCTCCTGCAGAGCATGGGGTCCCAGGTATTTTACCCTGACCATGCAGATAGCAACAGACGGAAAACCATGATAAAAAGCCCAACAAGCAGGCCCAGTGTGCGAACAGGGGTCAAACAAAGACACCACAACCACTCACACGGCAGTCTCCACAATCCAAAGCTGCATGGAGAGGGCAGGATGTGGCCCCCAGCAAAGTAGGCGAGCTGCAGTTATCCACACAGAGCAACTAACTTACCTACCTCCCTGCAACAGGTTATCAGTGTCGGCACGGGTTGGATCAGGGGCCAGGAGTGCGCCGGCAGGGGTTGCCAACCACCCCTATACTTTGCACCTGCTGCCAATAGGCGATGTGTGTGTATGTAATATCCATGTTTTGCGGGGATGCCAATACCTCACTAGGCCCACAATGTCCCACTGTTACCAGCGTTAGGAGGAATATGTGCATAATGAGGAGAAAAGGTATTGTGGGGTATGTAAGGGACATGGGCGGATGGGCCAGGATGCATCTTCACAGGGTTTAGGGCAATGGCTGGGCCCCACTGTTAGGGTCTGACCACCGCATGCATGGACAGAGTGGCAACAGCATGTCATGATGAGGGGACACTCTCACTCTGATCCGAGCAGTGGACCATGGCATGTCTAGGTTCCCACATAGAGATTCTACACCATTTGATTCCAGTGATACCTGTTCTGGTGTATGTAGATCCTCTGTGAGCATGCACTATCAACTGTCTAGTTGACTGTATGCAGTTACTTTTTTGCCATGGTTAGAAACACTTTGTAAGGCTATGCAGGTGCAGTCTAACTGTGCTGTCTGCTGGTGGAAATGGCAGACAGCTGGGTGTGTGGTAGGTGAAAGTTTTCCAGACCTAACACCGGCATTAGTGCTGCTCTGCCCATGCCCCAGTGTTCAGGGCCTCTCGCCCCACCAACCTGGAGGGCTGTCTTATACCAGCAGGATGGAGGTTGCTTCCACCTGGGGATCAGGGCACCTGTCTCTTACATACAAAAAATGGTGATTGTGTGCCCTTTGGGGTATATAAGTGTATACCACTTTGACCTGTAGAGGCACTGCTACCCCCCCCACAAACTCAGCAAGTCTAGGAAACCCCTCGGCCCTGATAACAGGTGCGATGTCAGCCAGACCCTTAACACTGGCGTACACACTAATCTGGCCGTGAATTTTGGTCACAGAAGGTCCCATGTGATTGTGGAATATGGATAGACACCAAATAACCTTCAGATGTACTGCAAGGAACACCTGTCACACACTGGTAGTGATGGAAATGTACAGCAGGACCCTATATCCTAGAACCACATATACTGTGGACCTGGTGAGGGCGCCATTCCTATCACTCAGGGTGGACACAGAACCTGCAACAATGGTATTGGTCTGTAGCTACTCTGTGCCAGTATCCACGTACTGTTCAGTTTGTCTTTTCAAAGATGAGGTACCAGAGAGGTGCCAGACCTCCATTTGGTGATCAAGATGTAGGACAGCTATTCAGCATGTGCATTGCATCAATGGGTACTGGTTGGGAGTTACCCTATCCTGGCAATCAGAGCAGCCAATTTGTGTCGGTGACCGGCAGTCCTACTGTACCCAGGCCATTGCTGTGAGGTACCACCATGGAGTTTATAGCCTACTGGTTAGTACAATGCCGTTCTCCGCAGTGTTCATGGGTTCAGTGCTTAATGGTTCCCTCCTTTCATGCCTGTCATACTCAAATATTTTTTTTTTTTTTTTTTTTTTGTTTGTTTTGCATGCCTGAAACAGTCATGTTTTGCAGAGCTGTGCTGCCAGGCCCCTAATACCCTCGCCAGAGCAGAGTTGCCAACATTCCTTCAGGTCTATCTATCTGCATCTGTAAGCTGTGTAAAGGTCCTGTCTGACTGTGCAGTCTGCCACCCCGATGTCCTGACACGGCATACTCTTTCCTGCACTGCTCCGTCAACGTGCTTGCCTCCCATCATTGTAAACGATATGCCACCTCTGCCTCCACTGGGGCGACACGTATTTCCATCGTCTGCCACCAACTGTCTTCCAGTTACTTGCATTGCCAACACCCTGTGTTGTGGTAACAGTTTGCCCCCACCCATGTTGTCAACAGTATTGCGCAGGCCAAGCATGGGATGCCACAGCGATGGCATGTCCAGGCAGATACCAGCTTCTCCGCCTTCAATCACCTGTTCATTGCCTTTCATCGGTGCTCTATCTAGTGTTAGGGCTACATACTGTCTCTATGCCTCACAGGTCCAGCATGTCATCCTGAAGCACCTGGCAGCCCTTAGGGCACACTGACCTAGGGCACCATAACACGTGTTAGGCCACCTTAACCTATGGCTCCGTAACCCAGGCGTGCCTTCTAAGGTGCATTGTCCAGGAGTGCCTAATACGGCGCGTAGCCTAAGGAGCCCTATAGGGCAACCTTACAAAAAGCGCCTTATGAGGCAACCTTACAGGTGGCACCTAAGAAGGAACCTTATAAGGCGCTTAGCAAGGCACCTTATAAGGCACCTTACTTATAAGGCACCTAACCAAGGCACGTGAGAAGACACATAAAAAAGGCACCTTACTTCCCTATAGGGCGCACCTTACAAAGGTGCCTAGCAAGGGCACAATTACTTATAAGGCACTTTACAAGGTGCCTTATAAGGTACCTCATAGAAGGCTGACCTCATAAGGCACTACCAACAAGGCACCTTGAGAAAGGAACACCCAACAAGGCAGCCTTATAAGGCACCTAACTTATAAGGCACCTTACAAGGCGCCTTGTAAGGTGCCTTATAAAGCGCCTTGTTAATACTGGCGTCGTTAGCTAATACGGGCTGGCCATAACGATTGCACCGCCCACGACTTTATATGGGCATCTGTACCAGTACCTTGGAACCTAAAGCGGGTGACATTACGCAGTTTAGTAAACCTACCCCATAGTTTGAGGTTACATCTAGTTCTCCAAATATAAATCAGAGGATAAGGACAGGTAATCAGATAAATAACATATGTAGAATCCCAGCCTGAGAAAGACAGAATAAAGTCCTTAGATAGGACAAAGCCTGGCACTCTCCGGAATACATAGTTGACACCAATAGCAGCAGCAACCAAATTGAATGGGATTTCTCATGTGGACAAGCCGGAAGTAAGTCCTCATGGTATGGGTGATGTCCCTGATGGAACACCACATGGGAATGCTCCCCAGCTTCCATTGGAAGATTTTAAGAAGGCTCCACTGCGCATGCACCCCTGCCTTACCACTTGCCATGGCAACAGCTTTAATCCAGTCTACTTTTTCCATGGAAGCCCTAGGATGTTGTTCCTGCCATCGGCAGAAAAAGTTTGATTTTTAATTTAAACCCCCTGGTGGGTTGAGTTCCTTCACTGTCTCCTATTGCCTGTCCATTGGTGGTGTCGGCTCCAGGGCCAACATCCATTTTTTAATATTGGTTTTCATCTCATTTTAAGGGCTCCAGAATGGTGGCCAGGATCCTCTCTTACCAGCTATAGATGAATATGTTACTCAAGGACATCATAATGGACCTGGTCGAATGCGGCTCCTTAATTCCCCTTGATCGCCTGGATTCCTTCTGCACACCCTGGTGGGTCATGGCACGGACTGCTCTAATAACACCTGGAGGTTTTGTGCAACTTATGATGCTTTTGAGTCAGTATGCAGGGTTGCAGCTGTGGGCAGAGGAAGCAAAATGTCCTCGCTTGGCTCCAGTCCTCTGACCTAGAACAGTGGATTCAGGACAAGCTGGCGGGCATGCCTTGACGAGGAGAAGAACCTCTTCAGGAAACCAGTGGAGGATAGACGTATGTGAGATGAAGAAGGAGCACATGACCCTCTCCAGGCTCTTGAGAAAGGACTGCTGATCCCTCGCAGGAAGTACCAGGGCAAAAAGATCTTCTATCAGTGCAAGCGCCGGTATTATCAGAGCACTTAGAGTACTCAGCTGAACAGGCACAGGCCCCGCTCACCACAGTGACAGGAGAAGCCTCAGAAAGCCCAGCCTCCCCTCAGCCAAGCCCCACCGCCCCAGTGGTGGGCTTTTGCACCTGGTTTCTCAGGAGCATAGCCAATCTGCAGCTACCGACAGAGGTTATCCCTTCAAGTGGGGCCTGGCTCAGCCACTTTACCCACAGGTGGCCTCTCATCACCTTGGATGCTTGGGTCCTGAAGATAGTCCAAAGCGGATAAATGCGACCACTTTGGCCCAGTTGCCATCTCCCTTCGCCCCCGGGGAGTACCCCCTGGACTCGCTGCCATCGCAGTTTGCTACAGGAGGAGGTCGCCACCCTTCTGACTAAGCTCACCACGAACCTGTGCCCCCAGCTCTGATTGGGGAGGGCTTCTACTCCAGGTACTTCCTGGAATACTTCGGAACCTCAAGCACTTCGTGTGTATGAGAAAAGTTCAAAATGGCCCTTGATGGGGGACTCTGATGCTTATCTTATCAAGAGACAATTGGCTATGCTACTTGGAATCTTAAGGACCCATACATGCACACATCCCAATTATACACTGTTCACAGGAAGCATACCTCCAGTTTGTTCTGGTGGGTCAGCACTACCAGTACTGAGTGCTTACATTCGGACTCCACTTTGACTCCCAGGGTCTTCACAAAATGCCTTGTGGTGTGGCCATTTATCTCCGAACCATGGGTGTCTTGGTCTTCCCCTACTTAGACAACTGGCTTATAAAGGCTCCACCTTGGACAGCATCCAGCAGTTGGCTCACTTCACCATTCAGTTTGTGCTCAAGCATCTGGGCTTCATGGTCAACTACCCAAAGTATCACCTCTAGCCCTCTCAGCAGCTGGAGTTCACCGGGGCCCTCCTCGATACCACGCGAGCTTGAACCTTTCTTCCAATGGACCGCCTGCAGTAGCTAACAGTAGTTGTCGGTGACATCCAACATAAGTGCCACATGACAGCATGGGGCATGCTAAAGATGCTTGGTTGCATGGCCTCGACTGTACACGTCACTCTCACTAGCTCATCTCTGTATGAGGCACTCAGTGAATTCTGAGCACACAGTGGAAAGCAGGCCACTGGCACCTCCAGGACTGGGTAATGGTCATCACACCCCTAGTACAGTCCTTGTACTGGTGGTTGGAACCACAGAACCTGCTCCAGGGTCTCCCATTTCAGATGTCGATGCACCAGAGGATGCTAACCAAGCATGGCTGGAGGGTCATCTGGATGGCCTGTGTACGCAAGGCCTGCGGTCTGAGCAGAACAGCCTTCACCAGATAAACTAAAGAGAAGATAATCTTTATCTTTATCTTTATTAGCACTTGATAGACCTCTGTGTACAAACATTAAGCGGTGTACAATAAAAACTGGTTACACACTGCAAACCTAGAAAATGAACGCCAAAAAAATAGCCAGGAAAGAGGGGAGCAAAGTAAGACAGAGGCAACTGCACACAAATATCAAAATCATAGTACAGAGTGGCCTAAACTGTGCCACACAGATCACCAAGACAGGGGTAAGGGGAGGCGGCTATAGACAAGACAAAAGACAAGGACAGACAATACTCAGGGAAAAGCCTCAGGGGTGAGGTCAAATGCTTTCTGGAAAAGATGAGTTTTGAGCAAAGACTTAAACTGAGGATATGATGGTTCTAGCCGGAGGTGAGTTGGTAACATATTCCATAATAATGGACCGAGAAAGAAAAAAAGCGGAAGGGCGTGTGTTCCAGATGGGCATGGGAAGGTGAAGGTAGGGATAAACGATTGGTATGGATGGAGCGAAGTGGTCGGTGAGGGGAATGTAATGAAACACAGTCAGCTAAGTAGAGGGGGTTGCTGGTATGGATAGCGCGATGAACCAAAATCAAAAATTTATAGTGAAAGCGGGGTAGCGGAGGGGCATCCAATGTAACCGGAGAAGAATCGGGGTAATATGTTCGAAAGGACGAGGAAAAGGTGACCAGACGCGCTGCAGTGTTCTGGATGCGTTGTAATCTTTGAAGTTGATAGTTAGGAAGATTGGCCAGGAGAACGTTGCAGTAGTCTAACCCTGCTGATGACTAAGGCAAGCACAAGGGTAATTAAGGAACTGGGAGGTAACACAGTGCGGACAGCCCTGATTTGCCGTAGTAGGGCAGCAAAGGGAGCGGCGGGAAACCATAGAGATGTGCTCGTGGAAGGACAGAGAGGAGTCTAGAAGGACACCTAGATAGCGAAAAGAAGATGTGAGGGGAACGCTAGACATGCCGATAGTAGGTGCAAGGGTAGGACATGAGCCACTCAGAGACACCCACATTGATGAGGACTTCGCTGGGTTGAGATGGAGAAAGTTTTCTGAGAGCCAGGAGGCAATTGTGGGAGAGGCAAAGATTTAGCTGGGGAGATATCAGGGGACGCTGGTGAGGTATGGAAGAGTAGAACTATGTCATCCGCGTAGAAGTATGACGAGACTGGATATTGCTGAATAATCAAGAGAAGTGGAGCGAGAAAAAATGTTAAACAGAAGAGGGGAAAAGAACGGAGCCCTGCGGAACACCACAGGTGAGAGGAAGTGTAGATGAGGACTGGCCATTAACGCATACAGAAAAGGACGGGATGAAAGAAAGGAGCAAAACCAATGCCAGACAGTACCTCGAAGACCAATATCTGAAAGCCGGGACAGTAGTGTACGGTGGTCTATCAGGTCAAAGGCTGCAGATAAGGTCAAGTGATACAAGGAGTGTAATGCCACCACGGTCATGAGTGACATGTAGTTCATTTAATATTGCAAGGAGGGACGGTTTCAGTACTATGGCCCCTGCGAAAGCCAGCTTGTATTGGGTGGAGTGAGTTTGTGGATTCAACGTGAGTGCTCAATTGGTCGAAAGCACAACGCTCAAGGAGTTTAGCAAGGAAAGGAAGATTGGACACCGGACGCCAGTGGGACAAAAACAGATGGATCAGGGAGGGTTGCTTCAGGAGAGGATGTACAACCGCAGACTTCCAGAATGATGGGAAGTGGCCTGAGGAGAAACTGGAATTAATAATGGTGGTGATGAGTGGTACCAATTGAAGAGAAGGTTCTGCGAGCCACTGAGAAGGGACGGGGTCAAGCATACAAGTGGTTCTTTGAGACTTGGACAGCGACAGTAACACTTCTGCTGAAAGGACCGGGTGAAAGGATGACCAAGTATGGGCAAAAACGAGATCACCTGGGGTGGGGGTTGCTGATAGATGCGCAGGAAGAAGAGCCGGAAGAAAAAAGTAGCACATGCGACAGAGGAAGAGGGAGAGAGAGGACGAGTAGGAGGGGTAGAGGAGAAAGAAGAGCGCAAGGTGAGCACCATATCAGACAAGAAGGTCGCGAGGCACTGGGGGTCCGGGGCCGTGGACACCCGCGGGCTCTTAGAAACTGGTGGATGACAACTTCCGTAGAATGGTGAAAAGTTGTCGCGAAGAGCTAGCTGCTGCCGAGATCTGGGCGGAATAAAAAGTAAGCTTAGCAGATTGAATAGCTGAACGATATTCGGATGCTAGGTGTTTAAAACGAAGGTGCAGTTCTGGAGAGGGATGCCGAGACCAACGACGTTTGGACTTGACGCAACTGGGAACGCAAAAGATGCAGAGCAGAATGATACCAGGGCGAAGAGGGCGACCTGGAGGACTGAGAAGCTGAACGGAGAGGTGCTAACTATCCAGAGCATTTGCTAAAAGGGAATCCCAAAGGGCAGCCTGATCATCCATGGAACGAGTGACAAACTCGGCTGGGAAGATTGTGGATGCTGGAGGAAAAGCCAGAAGCGTGTCCGCAGTGATGCGGCGACGAAGTAGAGGCTTAGGGGGAGACACTGGGGGACCATCTTCAATAAGAGAGAAAGAAATTGACGAGGAAAACACAAAAATGGTCTGACCATGGAATACTGAGGGTAGAGGGAGGCGAGATCACTGGTTGTAATGACAGAGGTGACAGGATGAGATCCAAGGTATGACCGGCCATGTGATAGGGCCAACCACATGTTGCTGCAGGTGAATATCGTGGATAAGGTTAGTGAAGGCTCGATCTTTAAGCCTAGTGGGGTTTGTCAATATGGACGTTAAAATCGCCCAGGAGGATGAGATTGGGGAAATGTAGAATGAGGTCCGAAATAGTCTGGAGGGCTGCCTCCCAAGGGTGGGAATAAGAGAAGGAGGTAAGTAAAGAAGAAGGAAATAAAGAGGGGGGAGGAGGCAGATAGCCTCAGGAAAAGAGATTCAGGGAAGAGTGTTACCGGAGAAGGAATCTCCTCAATACAAATGGAGGCGCGATGTAGGAGGGCCACCCCACCCCCACCCCTACCCCACCGAGGACAAGAGAGAGCCGTGAAGCCCGGGGGGAGAGAACTAGAGAGAACAGGGTGATCACCATCCTTAAGCCAAGTCTCTCTAAGGAAACAGAGATCAAGCGCGTGCTGGCTGATGAGATCTTGGACTAGTACAGACTTTGTATTTAAGGGAGCGACAATTCAAAAGGACAAAACTAAGAGTCAGGGGGAGGGGCAGAGAAGCAAGTGGCCGAGAGGAGCGAGAAATCGGCGGTGAGTGAGTACTGCAGAGAATCAAATTGGCAGTGCAGCGTGCTAGCGAACCAGAAGGAGCCTCGAACGCAGACGCTGGGCGCCAACCCCAGGAGACGGGGATTGCAGACATGGCAGGAGAGGCCAGGCTACGAAAACCAATACAGGGGAAAATGGTAAAAAGACCCAGAGAGACAAGATGAACAAAAATTGAACTCGCCAAAATGGTGAAAGAAAGGACAGCCTTCGCCCCTCGCTCGCCCCAAGGAGCTCGACCAAGGAGCAGGACCTTGGTCGAGCTGCGGCATGCTGCGGCATGCTGCGGCATGCGGGAAAGCAAGTGTGCATGCATGGTGGAGCCTCTCAAAAGCTTCCAATGGAAGCTGGGGAGCATTCCCATGTGGGGCTCCATCGGGGATGTCACGCATATGGGAGGACTTATTCCTGCTGTTCACGGAGAACACCTGCTACAGGTGAGTAACTACACTTTCTCTTCACTCCTGCTCTTCATGATATAAAAGGCCCAATATATTTCTCCCTCTGATGAATGCAAACATTTGACAGGCGGCAACATGCATTTTCCACTTTTGTAAGCATTAATACTTGGATGTCCACACTCGGATGGATATGGCCTTTAGCTCAAAGGTTTTGCAAGGTGCTGTGTCTTCTTCCCATTCAGTGGAGGCATAGCTTTGGTATGTTCCACTTGTCTGGACTGGTCTAGAAGGATGATATGAAAGGTGATATTTTACTTACTAGATAACGTTCTTTCCTTGAGTCCTGCAAGACCAGTCCAGAACCCACCCCTAGAACTGTGTTTGATCTGTTATATTGCAGCGGTACCTTTGTTCCACTATCATTTACATGATTGGCCCTGCAGGCTCATATTCTACTGACAGCCTTCTGTTCAATCTCTCCTGTACATAGGTTTATCTGCTGTTTGATTAATCATTGTTGCCCCCATTGATGTTGTGTGAGGTTTGCCATGCCTTTCCATATGCTTTGAGACAAATGCTGAGTTGTCCCTAGTGGCTCTGGCTGATAGGAGCATGGGAGTGATATGAACGAAACCTGGGTTTTTCACTGGCTTTCTGTCTCCACTCATCTGCTGGTAGGGGAACACAACCCACTTGCCTGGACTAGTCTAGCAGGATGATATGGAAACAGAGCTTTATAATATAAAGGCATGATAATTCTATGTATTAATGGACATCTACTTTTATTTTTAACATTAAAATTGTAACAATTTCTGGATTACATGTCTGGTTTAATTCTTTCTAGTGCCCTGGATGTGAAAGTTTTGTGGAATGCAAAGACCTAACAAAGCTTAGTGTGCATTGTGTTATCTGCACGAGAAACAATGGGAGAGACTATGATTTCTGCTGGCAGTGCCTGAGGCCTTGGAAGGGTGATTATAGTTCATCTGTGAAGTGTGGTAATGAAGACTGCAAGAATCCAAAGCTTCACATTTTAGAAACCTGTGCACTGAAAAATCTTCCAGAAAGTGAAATTAAAAATTGCCCCTCCATCCGAGCTTGTCCAACCTGTGGACAGCTAATAGAGCATAAGAATATGTGCAAATATGTTATTTGCAATCAGTGCAGTGTTGAGTTCTGTTTTGCTTGCCTTGAAACTGCTCGAAACTGCCAAGCTAGCAAAGCAGGTTCTTGGTTTAAGGTCTGTGCTAATCCTTTAGCTCCAAAACAGACAGAAATTCCTGTGTGGTCTAGGAGAAACCAGCAATCCCAGGATCAGGAATCCATATGTACAATTTTATAATGATGGCCTATCTTTGATTTGATCAGTTTTGATTATTGATTTGATTTGTTCAACCTTCACTACGCAAAATTCATCACATAATATATCACTTAAAACAAGTTAAATAGCAAGGAAAATATTCTTAATTGAGCATAAGTGACTAGTAAATAAAATGCATAAAATCACTGGATATACAAAAAACCATCCGCAAAACAAAAAAAACCACAAGCTCCAGAGCCTTCTCATATGCTGCCCCAACTCTCTGGAATAAAGTACCACTAAACCTCCGTATGATAAAAGACCTCCAACTATTCAGGAAGGAAACTTAAAACACACCTATTCACTGAACATTTCGGAAACTTAACTGAACCCCCTCCACCCTCCACAATACACCTCACAAATATCCCACCATTACCCCAATTTACAAACCCCTCCCATCCAATACACCTAAAAAAGAACAAACTCAGATGAAAAACGATTAATAAATTTTATGAATACAGAGATACTTTCAATGTTATCCGTGTAATATGTCCAACGTTCAATATCCAATGTTCAATGTAAATAGTTAATGCCATTGTTAATACTACTGTTCATGTAAGAGTTGACTGTAATTAGTTATGAAAGCTGTTATTGTTCATACAAAGTTTAATGTAAATAGTTACTAACGCTGTTCCATGTAAAACTTTGTTCATACTGGACTACGGTGACGCAATATATCAAGGACTACCAAAACAGTCCACCCACCCACTCCAACTAGTGCAAAATACGGCTGCACGCATAATCACAGGAACAGCTAAACACAGGCACATAACACCAGTGCTCTGCCAGCTACACTGACTTCCAATGAAAGCAAGGGCAAAATACAAGACAATACTACTCATCTTCAAGGTCCTGCAACACTGCTCTGCAGAAGTGCTCCAGACCTCAATAACCAGAGACACAAACAGCAGACCCAGACGAAACCAGGGCAACAACAAACTGTGTCACCCACCAGGTTATCACAAAATGAAACAAACAACATCAAGAAGAGCAATATCACTCTCAGCACCGGACTTATGGAACTCTCTCCCTGAGGAACTAAGAACACAAAAAGACCTCAAGGACTTCCGCAAATCACTCAAGACACACCTATTCATGGAATCCTTTGAACAGACACCATAATCCCCCCCCCCCTCAGTTTGCCCACCTACCCACAGAATCCAAAGACCCAACCTTGGGTCATCCACAGGAATATATGTATGACTCGGAAACCCCTATATTAAATGTAAACCCTGTCCTGTCCCTGACCGCCTTGATTGAAGGATAAGGCGGTATACAAAACTGGTTAAATAAATAAATAAAGACTTAGACAAAGGCACTATCACCTCCTTTTTTCTGCTAGCCATTCCTCTCAGTATGCACCCAAGCATCCTTCTAGCTTTTGCTGTCGCCTTTTCTACCTGTTTAGCTACTTTCAGATCATCAGAAACAACCACACCTAGGTCCCACTCTTCTTTAGTGGACAAAAGTACTTCACCCCCTATATTATATTGCTCCCTTGGATTGCTGCAGCCCAAATGCATGACTTTGCATTTTTTAACATTAAATCCCAGCTACCAAATTCTAGACCATTCTTCAAGCTTAACTATATCCCTCCTCATGTTATCTACACCTTCCTGGGTGTCTACTCCTTTGCAGATTTTGGTATCATCTGCAAAGAGGCAAACCTTACCCAACAGCCCTTCCACTATCAAAGATGTTAAAAAGAAAATCGGACCAAGAACAGATCCCTGTGGCACACCACTGGTAACTTCCTTCTCCTCAGAGTAAGCTCCATTTACCTGTACCCTTTGTCGCCTCCCACTCAACCAATTTCTAACCCAAGTAGTAACTTTAGGGTCCATCCCTAGGGTGCTCAGTTTGTTTATAAGTCACCTGTGAGGAAAAGTGTCAAAGGCTTTACTGAAATCTAAATACACCTCACTTAGGGCTCTCCCTAGGTCCAACTCCCTGGTCACCCAGTCAAAGAAATCAATCAGATTTGTTTGACAAGACCTGCCTCTGGTGAATCCATACTGCCTCGGATCCTGTAATCCGCTGGACTCTAGAAACCTCACTATTTTCTCTTTCAGCAGCATTTCCAATAATTTACTCACCACCGAAGTTAAACTAACCGGCCTATAGTTTTCATTCACATCCTTACTTCCGCTTTGTGTAGAGGCATCACATAAGCCTCTCTCCAGTCCTTTGGCACCACTCCAGACTCCAACAAGGCATTGAAAAGGTCAGTCAGTGGAGCTGCTAGAACGTCCCTAAGTTCCCTCAGTATTCTAAGGTGTATCCCATCTGGTCCCATCGCTTTGTCTACTTTAAGTTTAGCACAAGCAGATAATAGCTGTATGCATGTAACTGCCTGTTAGTATGCTGCTGCATCAGTGCAATCACATTGGGATACCTTGTACCGAAAAAGTTGTATTATCTGATAAAAAAAAGGGACTGTAAGAACCTGCAGTCAGCTGAGGCAATGGAGGGTTAGGTGACCTGCCCAAGATCAGAAGGAGGTGTGGGCAATCTATGAAGGGTGTTGCATACATTAAACTACACAGTAAAACCTTCCAAAGTGTCACAAAAGGAGTGTTGGTGGGCCTATGAACTCTGGTAATCCGGGGTCCCATGCTTGAGCCATGACCATTATGCCACACCTCCAAGCAGTTGCCAGACATCTGCAGGGTGAACATGTATGACCCCCTGCAATGTGCTGTAGCACAACCAATAAAGCAATGCTCTCAGAAGGGCATGATGGCGAATAGTCTGTTTGCTGGCACAAATTGTGGGCAGAACACATAACAAACTATAAGGCTGTGTGTCTGCCAGTCACAACAGAGCCCTGACTGTTATAGGCATGAAAGTGAACTGAATAGCACACAGTCACAAAAAGAACAAGTAGGAATCAAACCCCTGTCTCCCTACTTATGAAAACATTGTATTAACCATTAGGCTACACTGCCATACTTCTCTGTACAGTAATGGCTGGATAAAAAGAGAATGCAGGTCACTGCTTACACTGTTGTGTGTGCTGGTATAGATTAGCCCTGCCAGTACCCATGATGCAGTGCACATGCAGAACAGCAGTCTGCAGCTGATCACCAAATTGAGAATGCACTGATCCATCACATAAGCTCAATAAGATGCACTGACCGTGTGTGATACAACCACGAAGCAGCTACAAACCGTGCTACTGAGCAGTTTCTGCAGTCAGCCTGAGGGTGAGGATGGGTGCCCAGCCCCTGGTCCCCAGAGCTTGCACTGCTAGAGATGACCTGCATCATTGCTAAACACAAGCACATAACACCAGTGCTCTGCAAGCTACACTGACTTCCAATGAAAGCAAGGGCAAAATACAAGACAATACTACTCATCTTCAAGGTCCTGCAACACTGCTCTGCAGAAGTGCTCCAGACCTCAATAACCAGAGACACAAACAGCAGACCCAGACAGCAGACCCAGCTGGTGTCTGCAGTACATTTTTTACTACAGAATTGTAGTATGCTGTAGGTGGCTGTTATATCTGGGTCTTGTGTCCTGACTTTTGAGTAGAGACCTTCCTAAAATAGCACATCATAATGCTCAGTGTTGTAGTAGAAAATGCCATGCACATCAACTGTAGTGAGAGATGATTAGATCTGCTGTTACCATCATCACAATGAGTAGGACAGGAATGGCTCCTCTCCCAACTATCTACCAATCCACCATGACAAGCACAGTTAGACTGCACATACTAAATATGCCCAGTCTGCTCGTCAGCACACAGAGCGAGCATATACATCCTGGTTTGGGACAAACCGCATGGACACCTGGCATGTGACACTGGTATCACAGGTTAGGCAGTGCACCCTTAGCACTTATATAGTATGCAGCTACAGTGCTATGTGGATACATAGCTGTGCCATGGTCACAGCTTGGTCATATGAGAGTGTCCTCAAAGCGTGATCTGCTGTGCCCAGGCCATGCATGTGGCAGACAGGCACTACTAAATCTCAGCCATTGACCCTACCTCTGATGCAGACACATCTTGGGCAAACCGTTCTATTTATGCCATGCCCACAATCCTCTGTTCCTCATCATGCACATTTGCAGACTAACCCTGGGAACAGTCTAGGCAATTCAAGGCAAGGTACAGTGCAGAAGGCCACAGAACCTTTGCACAGGGTGTGTGTGTGCATTCCTGCCTGCCACTTTGGTCTCCATATCAGCTCAAGCATTGTTAACGTGTGCTCATGGTACAGGCACTAGTAGCGTGGTCTGACATTCACACACATTGTTAACACCCACTCAGTTAGCCAGTGCTATCAGCCTGCTCTTCCATCCAGCTGTGGATAGTGGAGTCTGTCCATGTGGCTGATGTCTGTACCCTTGCTGGCAGATGCTTTTGGGTTACACATGCTGGTGCTGTACCTGCATTGTAGGCTAGTGTTTATCCACAGGGACATGCAATACATGATCCACAGCAGGGTCTTCAACCTGTGACCCTCCACTCCTATACAATGGCTTTGTATGTTGAACCACAGAGCTGCCATATGAATACACCAGTCCCTGGGGCTGACATATTACCCATTAGGCAGACCTGGGCACCTGTTGTTATGCAATCAGCACATAGGACCATGACAGGGGTCTTGTCTGCTTCAAGCAGTTGCCACTGTACCCGCCACTGACACTTCACACCATGCTGCCATGCCAGCATGCTGTCAGTGGATGTAGTACACAGTACCGATCGGTCCACCAAGCAGCTTTGGCAGATGCCTATGGCACTGGATCCAGATGGGTGGGGCAGAGGCACACATTGACAGACATGTCATCCCCCCAAACAACTGCTGCTGCCAGAACCACATCGCCACCTGTCGCTGATATGTCTTGGGGGGAGGCAGGCAGCCGCAGCTATGATATTTCCCCGGGCCCCTGCATTTTGCAGCTCCCTGTAGCGCTACAGCTGCTGGTGCTATTGTCCTCTTCCTCTGGAGCTGACTTCAGGGACAGTGGGGTGGGTTGGCCGTGGTCCCTGCTTAGGGTGCCAGGAAACCTTGGCCCACCCCAAGTGGTACATCACCTTTCCACAGCTGCAGCATGTCGATGTGGGATCATGATGGACATCAATGATGTGCCACCTGGGCAGCTGCCTGGTCTGCCTTGTGCCCCAGAAAACCCTACTGCATGACTGACTTGCCACCTCCTTTGCCCCATTCGCACCATCAGCAAGGTGCCCTTTCATACTTCGGCACTATGCTGTTACTGTTAATGAAGCATTACAATACTATCTTGAGCTCCCCTGTCTGTGCATCAGATTGCAGACATTTATATAGTTTCTCTCCCCTCAAAATACACCCTTTCCGCGAGGTTTTAATAGGCATTAGGGTTCCCAGTATTAAAAGGCTTTAAAACATGTTAGCGCAACACACGTTAAGATAACACCTGTTGTTAACGCCCACTCTCCACCCCATTAATGCCCACTCTCCGCCTACTGTGCCCTTAATGCTGCAGGAGCCTTTAATGTCCATTAATGCAGCTTTTTTGCAGCATTAGGGGCACAAAGGTGCCAATAACAGGCGTTAACAGCACAGTTGCTCCATTAACACCCTTTAGTAAACGTATATACCCCTTTCTCTCAAGAGCACAGGCAGCTTTGCCACTGGTGGATGTAGAATATACCTCAAACTCAGTTCAGGCTCTATAAGTGTATAATCCTGGCTATCATAAAGCCAATTCTTCATGTGTCTATAAAGAAAGGCCACATTGTACTTCTGAAACAAGGCCTCTTCTGGACTACCTCCCAAATAAGTTGTACAGTGCTATTCTCACTTACTCCTCTCCCCCAACTAACTCCCTTAATCCATTATTGACCATCCTGAGATCTTTCCATTACAGTAGGATAGGCATCATCTGCAAAATGTAGTCACCTGAGGGACAAGTGCATCCAACCTTGCAGAGTCTGTCTTTAGCTTTCTCTGACAGACCCTACAGTACTTCCATAGAGTCGTGAAGGATACATTATGAAATTGATCCCTAAGTATTTCAAAGTATTCGAAAGAACCCTTTACTCAGCAGAAGAGAAAAAACCCCTCCATTGCTCTTGCACCGAGTCAACTACAACCAACTCATAAACCAACCTACCCATCTACATGGCAACGTGCTTGACCTTGTCTTCGCTCCACCCACATACATGTCCAATAATGATGATTTCGACATATCCATCACTCCAGTCCCTTGGACAGATCATAGCCTGATAACACTCACAATACCATCATATCAGGTCCTCTCACATTATAAAGCAAAACAGTCACCAACAAACTCCACGCGCTTCAAACATTTCAACGAAGAAGAAATCAAGAAACACATATTTCCAAGGCTCAATCAACCTTCTAACAACATCAATGAAATGGTCAACACATGGAATGAAACTATCAACCAATACGCTATACTACCACCAGCCCGTAAAAACACTACAACAAAGAACAATGTTGTGAAAAGACCATATGCACCATGGTTTTCACAAGATCTAAGGAAGTCTCTTACCATCCTGAGGAAGCTCGAAAGAAAGTGGCATAAATCTCGAAACTCAACAGTTCAACAAACATACTTGACACACCTGCAGACCCATCGTGAAGCAATATGGAACACAAGAAAGTCATACCACTCTGAACTCCTCAACCGCTCCCTAAACAAACCTCGGGAACTCTTCAATCTAGTAAAGTCACTAACTACAGAACCATCACCTCCTCAACAGGAACTCATTCACCCGCAGAAATACGCTAATTTTATACAATCTAAAGCTATAAGAACAACAATTTCTTCATCACCTAGTCCACCCCAACAACATGTACGAGTTTCCCCATTACTAAAGCTCTCACCGCCCTCAGCCAAATACATCGAAGACATTATAGCCCAAATGAATACCACCACAGCACCTAACGACCCCTGCCCAGCACACTGGATAAGAGCTCTGCGATCCGACTTTAGTCCAGTCATAGCAAATATAATAAAGATGTCCTTCTCAACAGGCATCTTCCCATCGGCTCTAAAACAGACTTCCATAAGACCGCTGCTAAAAAATAACCAACTAGACCCATCAAAGGAAGAATCGTACCGCCCGATTTCTAGTATACCGCTTCTATCCAAAATAATTGAGAAGGTAACCAACAATCAAATACAACAACACATAGACACCTCTTCACCACTCGACCCCAGTCAGCACGGATTCAGGGAAGCCCACGGAGTAGAGACATTGCTGACCACTTTAACCAACACACTCATCAGTGGATTAGACGACATCAAAAAAGGCTTTGCCCTAATATTCCTGGACATATCTGCAGCATTTGACTCTGTGGACCATGAAATACTTCTAATCCGCCTATTTGACAAGGGAATCCACGGGCTGGCATGGGAATGGTGCAAATCATACCTGGAAGATCGCCTGCAACATGTCAGGACTACTACAGGGACATCACAACCTTTCCAGTTAAAACAAGGAGTACCTCAGGGCTCCTCCCTATCAGCGCTGCTATTAATATTTATATGCAGCCTATATGCAACATCACTCGTTCCTATGGCATATCCTCGTTGATCTATGCAGACGATGTACTAATATTTACACCAATCAACGTCAAGCTTCCAGACTTCACAACACTAATAGATTGCTTTAACGCAATAGCAGACTGGCTCCTCACCCAGAATATGCGCATAAACTACAAAAAAACCGAAGTACTCATAATCACGAAAAACAGAGCATTCTCACCCCCTGATATACTAAAAGTACGAGACGCAGACCTCCCAATCAAGCCGTCCATAAAATACCTTGGAGTAATACTCGACCAGCGACTGGATTTTAAAGAACATATCAACCGCACTGTAAAAACTATTTATTTCAAAATAAGGACTCTGCGTCATCTGAAAAACATGCTCGAACCAGACAGCTTCAGAACCATATTTCAAACCATAGTCACACCCCACTTCGACTATGCGAACATAATACTCCATGGTCTCCCTAAAAACACCCTAAATACATTACAACTAGCCATGAATGCCGCAGCCAGAGTTCTTTACGGTGCTTCAAAGTGCGAACACATAACACCCATCCTAATGGAGCTTCACTGGCTACCTATTTACTGCAGAATAGCATATAAAGCTCTCCTCATGACCTTTAAGGCGATAAATACTATAGCTCCTTCATCAATTTCAAAACTCATCCATCCGACTCCCAATATTAGATCCAGGAGGTCAGCAGCGGCAAATACCCTAGTTATTCCACAAGAGACCACAAAATGCAAACATTCAACATCAGACAGGGCCTTTGCATACTATGCACCCAGATGTTGGAACAACCTTCCCCACAACATAAGAGCTATTACGGACCTCAAGAATTTCAGAAAAGCTATAAAACACCATCTCTTCATTCTGCATTTCCAAAGCTCATCACCATCCCTCTAACATGCACAGTAAAATTGTATATACCTTATTTACTCAAGATGTAACTAAGAAATCCTATCCCCTGTATATATGTTATTTACAAATATGTACAAAGTTTCCCAAAGTTAAATTCCCAGTTGACTACTCCTGTTATATGTAAACTTATCACAATTTGTTGATTGTAATGAGTATTTCTGTTTAATGTAAACCGCGCTGATGAAAAAGAGTGCGGTATAAAAGAACAATAAATAAATAAATAAATAAATAAATAAATAGGTAGGTAACATTTACAGTTTGTTCAAATTTAAATGCAGCCCCGCCAAAGCACAAAACTGAGCCCACTCATCCATCAGATGGGCATCAACAACTGTGGGTTCTCCACATACACCAGTTTATCGGCTTGCTAGGGCTTACTCACCATCTTTTTTGCACTTTTAATCAATATTTTCTTAATTTATATAAAAGGATTTCTAGTCTGCACTATCTCATAATTTAGACCAGGAGTTCTCAACTCAGTCCCTGAGATACAACTAGCCAGTCAGAGTTTCTGGATAATCATAATGAATATGCATGAGAGAGATTTACATGCATTGCTTCCAATGTATACAAATCTTTCTCATGCAAATTCATTGTAGGTATGCAGAAACCTGATTAGCTAGGTGTGTTCCAAGGACTGGGTTGAGAACCCCTAATCTAGATAGATTACAAAATTACACTCAAAATAAGTATAACATAACATCTAGAAAAGTATACAAACTAAAACCACATTCAAATGTTCATAAGACAGAAGTAACAGTATCCAAAAAAAGGAAAACCACATACATATCATCTGGCTGTACAAGCTGAACACAACACAATAGGACCAATACTACAAATCTGCATTTTTATGCTAATGATATAAGGGTTGATTCTCCTGTCATGGGGACTACTGCATGCTATTATTTATTATTGTATACTTTTTACTTTATGATTGATGTGATTATTGTATTTCTTTTTGCATTTGTTATGATGTAGTATGTAAAATCTTTAATAATAAAACTAGTTTTAGTAATGTAATAACAATAATAGTATTAGTGATAATGCAATTAATAAGAAATGTAATAATATAGGTGACATAAATGCATAATATGAATAAACATCTTAGAAATCAAAACCACGTGTATTTAAAGAATAAAGCAGCATTCTATACAAATATCCTTGTCTAATTCTTGGTTTCGTAGGGATCGCTGTGTTCATATCATATATAATTTTTTCAAAAACATAACAACTCATTAATTTTGCCTCCTCTCCATGATTCTTTTCCAGCATGAAGCACAAAAAAGCTTAAATTCTCAAAAAATCTTAAATCCTTCTGTCTTATAGTTCCCAACCAACAGTCTTTCATCATTGCCTCTTTTTATACTGCTTTTGTCTTCAATTGTCTTGTTTTGAAATATCTTTTTGTTTTCCCCACATATAGGAAGTTATTTTAGATATTTTATTCGCAATTTCCACATCTAAAATCAAGTATTTCCATTGGAAGTAGCATCCACATTTGAATGGCAATTTTAGAAGGGGTTGTATTTACATGTGGATGCCCTTACTACATAGAAATTGCAAGAGGGTATTTTAGGGGCATGGTTAGGGAATGGCCTGGGCATATCAAAAATCTACATGTGTGTTCGCCATTTCTTATAGGGACTATTGCTTATTATTTATTTGATATACCATAATACTGCAAATTAAATCCAAAGAAGTATCTAAGGGGGATGTTTACTAAACAGCCCTAATGTAGCATCTGCGATGTTAACTCATGTTAACGTTACATTAGGTAACGTTGATGCGTGTTAACATTACTGGCAGCGGTAAATGTCCGAGAGGGCGGAGAGTAGGGGTCAATGGGCGGGGAGTGGGTGGGAATAAGGCCCTGCTACATTTCCGCTGGCACCTTAACACCAGGAACATTACCGCGTATCAAATCCTGTCAGTAAGGGTGCATTTTGAGGAGAGAGAGCCTATTTAAACATCTGCAATGTACTGCACAGACAGGTGAGCCCAAGAAAGTGATAGTAGTGGTACTCCATTAGCAGCAACAGCATAGTGCCAAGTATGAAAGGGCATTATGTTGATGGTGCAAATGGGGTAAAGGAGGCTGCATGTGGATCATCCAGTGGGGGTGGCTGGTGCACAGGGCAGATCAGCAAGTTGCCTAAGTGGCAGAGAAGAACATGTAAATTGAAAATATGCAAGACTGTGTCTGACCAAGGTGCAGCATGCCCAGAATCCTGTGTCCAGCAGTGTCCAAACAAGGTACAGGTATGCAGCAGGGTCCTCCAAAGACACACAGGATCCACAATGCCTGAAATGGGGCAAGCCGTCCAAATCCTAGGTCCCTCAAATAATGATTTATGGGCTTATTTCAGTAATCTTCCAAAACATCTATGAAACGCAGCTCAACTAACAGCCTTTAATACATCCTCTGGTAATGGATTGCAGGGTGTGAGGATGTGTGGAAGGACAAAATACATTCACCTAGTAGTCTGGAATGGGGGACACTGTAGCTGCAGTGCATGTCCCCTAGCCCCTCAGCATTCTGATGGTAGAGACAATGGACTAATGTTTATCTCCCCCACTGCAGGAAATCTGCTCTAGACCTCAAAACCCACACCACTCAGCCATCTCCTCCCCAGGTCAAAGAGACATAACAGCGGTAGATGGTGAGGGGGACCCTAAAGAGGCAGATGGTAGGGGGAGGGATGTGTGTCTGTCCATGTATGCCCCCACCCCTCCTGGATCATGCACCCTAGGCACCCGCCTACCTGTGTGTTGGCTAACCTGGGACTGTGCACCACCAACACTAGCATACGGGCATGTAGGCATGGCGTGGGGGCTGTTGGCGGAGGGGGCAGCAGCACCCGCCTGCAGCAGACCAAGCCATGCCATGCTCCATTGCGCTCTGCACAGTGCAGCATGTTTCAAGGTCTGCCTGATAGGAAGGATGTCAGCTCCAGGGACTGATGCACCTATGTAGCAGCACTGTGATGCACTATACACAGTTGGTGTGTATCAGAGCAGAGGGGTTCAGATCCTGGCTGTGGATCATGCAGTACATGTCCCTTGATTTTATCCCATAGTGCAGGTACAACAACATATGCAACCACCAATGAATTGGCCAGCAAGGGTACAAACACCCACACAGACAGACACCGCTATCCTCAGCTGGATGGAGATCAGGCTGACGGCACTGGCACACTGAGCGGCCATTAACACCAGAGCACTACTACTAGCTCCTGTACAATGAGCATACCCTAACAATGCCTGAGCTAAGTTTGGGACCAGAATGGCAAGAAGGAATGCCAACCATCCCCATTTTGCAAGGTGCATCGATATGAGTGTGTGTGTGTGTATGTCTATCCATTGTTTTGTGGCTTTCTACTAATCATTGAGCCTCGCAGTACCTAAGCTGTTTCCAGCGTCAGCTTGCAAATGTGCATGATGAGGAGCAAAGTATTGTGGATATGGCCCGAACAGGGCAGATTGGCCAGGATGCATCTGCATTGGGGATAGGTCAATGGCTGGGATGTCGTAGTGCCCGACGGCCACCTGCATAGACCGGGTGGCCACAGCATGTCATGCTGGAGGGGGGGGGGGGCAGCACTTGCAAAACCTCTGTAACAACCCCATGCAGGTCTAAGAGGCCCCTCTCCTCTGATAGATAGCAGCCATGGCATCAGTCTTGTAACAGTGGGCATTACAAGGCACTGTTCTAGGTGGGTCACAGTCCAATAGGGCAAGATGTGACCGGCATATCACACTGCAGACAACACCTACCACACGCTGGTTGTGATAAGAATCTGCAACAGAGACAAGGTTCAGGGGGGATATACATGTATGGCCAAAATTGTCGATGTCGGGATTTACACTTTCTCCCTGGCACGTTTATGTTTTTAAAATGTGCTTGTTTTCGTCAGCTCTTTACAGGATGGATTAAGAGGGTTATCATACTTAATTCCTCTTTGAAAATAGATAAAGATAGCGGCATCTGTAGTTTATTGGCGACATTATAGATGTGGATTTGCAAACTGGCTGATATACATATGTAAGTATCAGCACTTACATGTGAAAGTTGTAAAATACCATCGTTCACATGTAAGTGCTGGCACCTAGACATGGAAAATTCCGAGTCTGCCCCATTTATTTTTCCCATGTGAACATTTGCAAAAGCGGCTCCTCTGGCTCCATGTATTGGTACTCCTATATTTCTTACTCATATTTTAGAGGAGGCTCCATATTTAGCAGAGTTTTTTAAAAGTGCTGCCAGAACTGTGTACATCATGTCCCGACATCTCATTTCTGATCTCCACATACTATCAAAAATGTGCCTTATAGCATCTGACAAGGGCAAATAGCCACATATATAATTTCACTTGTATTGCAGTTTGACCATGTTTTTAGATCTTCCTGTTGTGTATGTGAATAGACAAAAAATTATTTAATTTTCAAAACCACTTGACATGCCATACAGCTTCCCCATTTATAATTTATTTATTTATTTATTTAACATTTTTTATATACCGCGCTATTTGTTTTCAGTGCGGTTTACAAGTAACAGATCTGCACAATCAGAAAACACTGGTGTGCTTACATTATAACAGGGAAATTCAACTTGGAACAGGGGGTAATAAAACTATAACTATGTACACACAGTGGAACTATGTACAAAAACAGTGTAAAAACTGAGCTATGTATAAACATATAGGGTTCTTTAGTATTCACAGGCAGGCCATGGTCGGAATAAGGTAGGACATAAGAGAACTTGGGGCAGAGATTACTTGTGAGGGAATTGGGGAGAAGAGTGAGAGTTAGTCGGTTTAAGAGGGCTGTTGATCCGATGAGGATTGGATGCTTGTGCAAAATGGATCAGGAAGATGTGGTGCTTGATTGCCTTACGACCTACAATGACCTACAATACTCCTTTTAATTGTTAGATGGGGCAGAGCAGAAGGAACTAATTTCTCTCTTAAGCTGTGTCCCTTTTTGTATGAAATAATAAAGTCCATTTCCTTAAAACATTCCAAATTTTGAATAATGTACCACTCTTTCTTGAAAATCCTAAGTGGGTCATTTTAGAGCCTCTATTTGTGACATGGACATTTGAAATAGGCATCCAATGGAAGTGGTGGGGGCAAATACAGTGACAAAATTCAAAGTGGCTTGGGATAAACACAGTGGATCCCTTTATAGCAACAGGATACAATCAAAATAATCATAACTCTCTTACTGTATATCTCAACAAATAGGGGTGATCTAAACGGAGCAGTGGGTATACCCCTAAACAAAGGCATGGTAAAGGGTGTCCTGCATGGAGCGACAGGGGCACCTACTCTTACCGCCTAGCTGGGCAGACTAGAAGGGCCATACTGGTCTTTATTTGCCATCATAAACTATGTATGTTACTATGTTACTAGATGCGCAAATCACAGAGACATCCCCGGAGTTATTTTAGAAAGCCAGATATATAGACATCATAGGTGTGACCACATCCATGTCACATAGGGGTGTGGTGGAGGCGTGGCCTGGGTGGCCTTACAAAGATGCATGTTTCAGCATGATTTCAGAAAGGCCCGAGCATGCCTGTCTCTGATGTGTCCATACCTATACCTGCTCCTAACCACATATAAGTTGCTCTTTTCATGGCAGTAACACTTGCAGGGGGAAGTGCAAAATGTTCTCTCACTGCCACAGTAATTTTCGCCGAGTGAACAAAACTTACATGTTCGTAAACAGTCATTTCATTTTACTGATTCACCACTGCACATCTTCAGATCTTAAATGGTAGGCTGGGACGTGCATGCAGATAGTATAGATGCCCCTGTTGTGAAATGCACTGGCTGGCACATCTATGTACCCAATTTTGCGTGCATTTTGGAGACATCCATCTCCCTGCTGTTAGCATAGAAACATAGAAACATGATGACAGAAAAAGACCACAAGGCCCATCTAGTCTGTCCTTCCATAACAACAACTACAACAGTCCACTTATAGAAACATAGAAACATGATGACAGAAAAAGACCACAAGGCCCATCTAGTCTGTCCTTCCATAACAACAACTGCAACAGTCCACTTATAGAAACATAGAAACATGATGACAGAAAAAGACCACAAGGCCCATGGTGCACAATTTAAGTACTGAAGATCCCCTTATGTAAGAAGGAATGCTGTACTCAATATACCAATAGCCCCTTACCAAAACATAATAATTACTTTGTGTAGAGAACAGCCACTTATAAAGCCTCACAAGCACTTCTGCCTACTTGAAAAAAATAAAAAAATTGCAAAGGAGTGTGATGAATGATCAGAATAGAGCCTTTATGAGCACAAACTGCTGACACCTTTGAAAGCCGCTTAACATTTTAGATGGGCAGCATATACATTAGATTTATACAAGTGAGGCCCGGTGGATATGCAAATGAAACCCCTCACTGAGTCTCTGCACATGACCCTGCAACACCCTTGGGCTGTCCCTGAATTCAAGAGAAGCATGTTAATGGGTGTCTATTCTAAAGGTTTAGTTTATTTTTAAATTAATTACATCCTGCTTTTAATACTTGTGACTTCCAGGAATTCCCTCTGACTGCAGCTGAAATGAAACTATATCAGAACTGAGAAAAAAAACACTGCTTTACCATTCAAAAATCAAAAAGAACTTTAAGGCTGGATATTGAAAAGAAGTTATATTTCACCAGCAGCTAGTTATTGTATAACTTTCCTATCTTTGAACTTTCACTCATTAAATGGGTAGTAGGCATGTGCATTACTTTTTGGACAAGTGGTAAAATTGACAAAAATCATCATTTTTGGTTTATTCTGGGGTCAATTAACTGCATATGCTCAGAGTAATATCCCAAATCATCATTCCCTGGCTTTGTTTTCACCAACTGCGCAGGCATGGCCAGACACACTGGAGACAATCTGGAAGGGGGCGAAGGTAAAGAAGGGGTGACTAGAAGGCATGTGGCACTTGAGCCATTCAGGCAGCCAGAGAAATGTAGCCCTCCATGGGCAATGAGGTCATAGCAGGGTTGGAACCTACAGCCAAACCCAAACCCCAGAGATCCATTTTGGCTCTGACTTTCAGAGAGTAAAGAAGTGCTAGGGGTTAGAATCTGAAAAGAGAGAAAGAGTAAAAAAACTTTCTTTGAGGGAGTGTGGCTTTCTTTGTGGCTTAGGACTTGAAAATAGCCATATAATGGATGTGAGCCATACTAGGATCCATATCTTAGCAGAAATAAGTGCAATGCTGCAGGCTGCATATAGGGCCAAACAGGGCAATGTTCTTCCATGTTTTCTTTATAACAGATGGTGGGATGAACATGGTCAGGGCAGTGAAGGAAGTCCAGAGTCAAGCGGAAGGGCTCAAAATGTTTCACTTATGCCTGCAGGCTTACTGTCCCAGTTTGTAAGCAGTATCTACTTCAGGCCATATGGTTTCCAACTGCTTCAAGTTGTTACTTAATATGAAGCCAATACGTCATCTTGGATTATATCATACTTGGAAGGAGGAGTTGGGCTATAATCTTAATGAGCAACAATGGCAACACATGTGGTCTAAGGTATTGAAGACATGTTCAGTGACATGTTGCTTGCAATCCACCTTCTTTGTATTAGTCATTCTTTATGGATGCCAGCACACTGCTATAAAATCTGCTTGTCTTAAGATAAGTTGTATTGGTCCTATAAATTAGCTGAACAGATGTTTGCTCAAATGGTTTATGAATGTTCAAGTCTTCAAGCCTTCTGGAAGAAGGTTTGAGACAGAGTTCAATATCTCTTACCTAGTCCTGATTGCCTTTCCTATGCTGGTATCATTTGACACTCAACTCTGCATGTAGGCATTTTAGGGGAATTTTAGAAGATCCATCCAAGTGCAATTAGAGATGTCTAAACCAGAACGTCTGGAAAATATGCAGGCACGTCCAGGTGCAGATGTGACTTCACAAACCTGGACGTGGCTGAAATGGACACCTGCAGGGGCATCTATTTAGACATCCCCAGAACTACATTCCCACACAAAAATAGCTAGGATAGCATAATGATTAGAATAGTGAATTAAAAACAAAGCAGCCAGGATTCAAACCCCATTGCTGCTATAGCTGAAATTCTACTGGAGATGATAGATTGCTTTCTTCTCTATACCCTCTGGATACTGCAATACTGTTGGGGTCACTCCCCAGGGTGGTAAACACTGTCAGACACAAGACCTGTAGCATTGGATACCTAGGCATTGGATAATGGAGCCTGTGGGTGTGGGTTTGTCTGGCCCTGTTGGCTGCTGCTTTACGGCAGAGGTTCCCAACCCCGGTCCTGGTATGCGCAACACTGTTCGGGTTTTCATGCTGTCCCTCATGAATATGCATGGAATACATCTGCATACCATGGGGGCGGCGCATAGAAAATGCAGCACAGGTATCTTTATTAGAGGCAGCATAAAACCTGAATGGTGTTTGGCCCTCCAGGACTGCATTTGGGATACTCTGCTCTAGGTAATGCACCTGTTTCTGGTGTCTGTGTTCTGTTGGGTAAAACCTAGGTGTTTTGGGCATGTTTATGTCATCTGCAATAAAGGTTCTGTCTGTAGTAGCACGTTTCAGTTGTGGGTAAAATATGGGGACTGGGTTGGCAGGAACCATAGCTGGGACTTGAACCTGTGACCTTCTGCTCCTGAACACACTGGCTGTGTTCACCGCACCACACTGTGGTCACAGAAATGGTGCAGTCCCTGGAGATACCATGGTTGTTTGTCAGACAGAGCCTGTCTGTTGCAGTGCATGGCACCCAACTACACAGGGCTAGGCCATGGTCGGCTCTGGGCAGCTGCCACTGCCCCCCTCCACCTCCAGTACCCCTGTGCCACCATGCTGACAGGCCCTTCTGCTGGTGGTGCTGGTGGTGTGCAGTCTCAAGCCATCCAGTGTGCAGGTAGGCGGCTGCCTATGGTGCGTGTTCTGGGGTAGGGGTGCCTGCATAGGCGTCCACGCTTCCCCCCAACACCGCCTGCCAATGTTCTGTGCCCTTGGGGGTACCTGCTGGGTACTATCCCCTGTGACACTGTGATAAACACTCTCGTGCCCATGTTGGGCCCTCATCAGTTGCTGTCTGGCTGCTGTTCAGTTTCAGCATTCCTAAGTGCCACCTAGGCATCTGCCTAGTCCGCACTGTGCCCCAGCTGCACCACAGCATGTGCCGCCTGCAGCCCTCTGTATCCCCTTTCCCAGCATCTGTCCAGTTGCCCATTACGACATGCCCACCCTGCTGTTGTGGAACATGTGCATGCCATAGGTAACCTGTCCAATGGAGAGGGAAACCCTGATCAGTGCTATTTCACTGTGGGATCATTCACCTTGTATGGGGACGGAGCGTAGACCCTTCCAAAATTCATATTTATTTTTTGGGGCTTTCTTGGGAGTGTTTTTTGATGTTTCCCATTACTATCACTATTGCCCAGCTTGATTATGATTTTTTTTATTTTGTTGGGGTCATTTTCAATGTTTATTTGCACTTTTGTTCCGGGCACATGTATCACACTTATCACTTTTTTGTAGGTTTCCCTGGTTTTGCTGTACATTGCTGACAGAAATGGTTTCTTTTCCCTTTAAATCAGCTCTAACGCGAGGTTTTCACTTGCGTTAGTTTTGGCCTCGAATTTCACATCATTAGTGTGTGGGAAACCTCTCCCCTCCCACTTTCCACCCATTGACCCCTTCTCTCCGCCCCTGGGGAGCCTTCCTCCGCCCTCCGGGAGCCTTTCCCCGCCTTCAGCGCTCGTTTGCGCCGCTGCGCACGTGAGCGCGCACTACAGCGCATTTTTGCCCCGTAAAGCGTCATTAGCAGCGTGCACGTTAAGGAGGTTTAGTAAAGATACTCCTAGGGGGTTTTAAAGCAAACCTCCCTTGCTTGGTTTCCCTTTGCCATATGACTGGGAGAAGGAATGAGTAAAGCTCTACTAAGGGATAGTTGCCCACACTTTCTGACTTCACTTCTATTAGCTTTGCTTTTGACAATTTGCACTGCAGTCCCTCTGGGATGCTGCCCATTTCCAGTGGCTACCTTTCAACCCCCTATGCTAAAACCCAAAAGAGAAAAACAAGTAGTTAAAACAAAAGCAAAAACCAAAACAAACAGAAAGGAAATAAAACGAAAAGAACAGGAAAGAGTCTCCCTCTGCAGCTGTTGCCAGTCTCACTGTTATGGCCTGCCCCTATGTTGCCAGCCAGTCCTGCTCTTGAGTCCAAACCACCGCTTCATATTGCAGCGATCACAAATCCTGTTTCTCCCTTCACAGCTGTTCTGCAGTCTGCTGTCACATTTCTAGAGGATCCATTTATGTCCCACATGGCAAAACTAAAAAAAAAAGAATAAACCATAAAACCAGAAAGACCTCCCTTTCCCTTGCCTCTCTCTGCTGCTTCTCCCTGCATCACTCTGTTGGCACTGCTCTCATGGCTTGCTTTGCTGCTGCACTTTGCCCCTCCCCTGATGATTTGGGTACTTCTAGCTGCTTGGCTAAACAACCAGTGTGCTTTGGCTTTTTCTGAGCCACTGTCATCCTACTACTACTACTTCACATTTGTATAGAGCTACACAGTGTAAGCAGCGCTGTACAGACACATGTAAGCGACAGTCCCTGCTCATCAGAGCTTACAGTCTGGTCAGTTCTTCCTGCTTTGTAATTTGGTGGGTGCCTTTGGTTTGTCATCATATGACTTTCACCCTCCTTAAATGCCATGTTAGCTGCATGGCTCGGTGACCAGTGTGCTTTGGCTCTTCCTGGGCCACTACTCATTCTCCTCCTGCTTTGTATCTTTGTGGGTGCCTTTGGCTTGTTATTATATACCTCTTTGGGGCTCTGCTATCCACTTTGGTATGCAGGTCATAACAACCCGAGTCTGAATACCTCTAGCTTACCACTATTGATGAGCCTTGAGCTTTCTTCAAAATTTTCTTCAAATTTCCATTACTGTTCTGGTTTGGAGGTTCTAGCAGGGAAACACAGCTACTGTTGCACCCATGAGTGAAGAACAGTATTTCTGTCAGGAGGGATCAATAGAGAGCACCGACAAAGGAAGGGGATACCAGCCTAGTGAGCCTGATAGCCAAATCAACTCTAGCTCACATCCATCATCCTCCATTACTGTACTTGTCGACTACTGGTCTTCTGCCACAAGTATTGACCTTTCATTATTGGGACTTTCAGCCTATCTTTCTTTTGTATTGGTCTTCCTTAGCTCTTCTGGGCTGTCATTGCCAGCGATCCTGTTTTTGCTTTGCCAGTTTTCTCACTCTCTGCCTTGTCTTTGTGTCGATGAGATCAGTAGGGGGAAAAAAAGTCAATCAGCAAAAAAAAAAAAAAACAAGCAGCAAGGTAAGCCATCAGGGTCAGATGTGTATTTGTCACGGTCAGGGTGCTATGCTGCTGCTACTGAGTTGTACACTGAGCTGAAGTGAACCAGGGCTAGGACAGTTAGGATTACCAGCAGATAGGGCTGGCACTACCATTAAGAGAACTGGATATCATCGGGGCGCATAGGGGACATAGCTGGGAATATTCAACGGCATTACCTGTGAAGCTGCCGTTGAATATTCCTGTCTAAGGCAGTTACACCACACCCCCAGCTGCCACCCAATTTTTATGCTACTAAATTTAGGAGTTTAGTGAAATTTTAAGAAAATATTTAGGCATCTAGCCCTAGTAAATTTTCAGAGACCAATTTAGGAGCCTAGGTCCCGATATTCGGAATGCAGTTACACAGTTTACAGCCCCTTTAAACTGTGTAACTTCCTTAGACAGGAATATTCAACAGCACCTACATGGGTCATGCTGTTGAATATTCCCAGCTATGTCCCCTACGTGCCCCGATACTATCCAGTTAGCATCGGGGTGTGTTGGGCATTCCGGGGTGGAGCAGAGGCGGAGAATAACGCTAACCATGCAGCAGCGATAGTGGATGCTGCCCGGTTAGCGATCAGCACCTTAAAGATAGGAGGGGAAAACCCTCGCCTATCTTTAAGGCCCAGAAGCTAACCAGGCAGCATCCAATATCACTGCTGCACGGTTAGCCTTGGCAGCTTTCAGCTATGGCGGTTATCACCGGATATTCAATGCTGTCGCTGTGGCATTGAATATCCGGTTTAGGGGTCACATAGCCCTTCGAAGATCTGGACAGCAGACTATCAGGCCCATAACTCTCAAAATTGGCAGCATAAATCTTTATTTATTTAGCAAGGTTTATATACCGTCTTTCACCATGGTCAAGGCAGTTTGCATTTAACAAAGTCAAATTTTACATTGAACAATTGAACTTATGAACAGATAATTAGTAACTATATAAATTTATTTATTTTTATTTATTTATTTATTTAATTATTTAACTGCATTTATATACCGCTTTTCACCGGGTCAAAGCTGTGTAACATAAAGGGGGGGGGACAGAAATCAGTGGGGGGGGGCCTTCACCAGGGGGCCAACATTGATGATTCAAACAGGTGGAGAAGTCTTAGGGAATAGACATGGGTCTCTGAGGGTAGGTTGGGATATCGGTTGCAGGTTGTGAGATGTCAGTGGAGGTTGCCTGGATCTGGTCCAAGATATTCCAGGAAGAGGATGTTTTTTAGTTGTCTTCGGAACGCAGTTGGATCTGCGGTGTTTCTGATTTGGCTTGGTAGTGAGTTCCAGAGGGAGGGTGCATATAGTTCGAAGGCTCTGTTGCAGGTCCGTTGTTTATATTTTGTTCGCTGATAGGGGATGGTGAGGGTGTTGTTGGTGGTACTTAGGTAGATGTTCCAAGACATCTATCCTTGTTTCTGAGGTCAAGCTATGTACAGTACAGAGAAATCAACTTTGGTTTCTTGAGCTGATTTTATGGTTGTTGATGGTTTTCATGGGAGTGGGGGGTAAAATGTTCAGCGAATAGAAGGGTTTGCAGGCATTTTCAGAATGTGGTTAGGTCTATAATGGTACAAATTGTGTCTGGGAGAGCATTCCAGGCTGAAGGTGTATACATTTCGAAGGCTCAAGCACATGCTTGTTGAGTTGATTTTGTGAGGGATGATTAAGGTTTTTGTAGTGACTTGTCTTCTTGCACGGTTATGTTACAGTGTTTGGTGCTTAGATGTGATGGGGGATTACTATTGATTGCTTTGTATATTATTAGAAGTGTTTTGTACTTGATTTGGCTAGCAATGTGAGGCAATGCAGTTGTTTCAAGGTGGGTGTTATGTGATCATATTTTGATGATCCCGTTAGGATGCATGCTGCATTGTGCAGCGCTGTATGGAGAGGGATCATGGTTGAGTGAGGCAAGCCTTGATAAATGGAGTTACAGTAGTCCATGTGTGGCAGGATTAGGAATGCTGAGCAAATGTTCGATGGGTGAAGGAGGGGACATAGTCATTGGAGGGTTCTTATTTTGTAGTATACAGCTTTCGTGGTGCGTTGTATTTGTGATTTGAGGGAGAGGTCTTGGTCCAGTACTATTCCAAGGTATTTGATTTCGGGTTGTATCTTTACTTTGTTATTTTTTATGGTGATGGAGTCTGGAGGGGTGAGGCTGGTGTCTTTTGTGATGAAAAGAGATTCAGTCCTTTGAATATCAAGCCCTAAATGTTCATTATTGACTATTCTTTATCTTTTTTCTTTATTTTATGGTTGATATACCACCCACGTCATGGCATTAGGGTAGTTTACAATAAAATATTAATGCTGCGAGAGAGGAAAAGAGCGCCATTTACATGATAGGAAAGCAGTAGGAGGTACAGTAGAGGCTAACAGAGACAGTAAGGAACAGAAGAGAAGCAACTAAGGAGGGTTGGTAATTGGGAGCTCAAAAGCCTGTTGAAACAGTTGAGTTTTAAGAAGTGTCTTAAATTTCTGGTAGGAGGGTTTGAGATGAAGCGGAGATGGTAATGTGTTCCAGAGTGAGGGACTAAGAAAGAAAAACGCAGCATGGCAAGTTAGCTCTAGGGGAGCCTGGGAAGGAGATGGAAGGATAAGCCAATTTGCATGAAGTGACCAGAGTTGACGGTAAGGTGTGTGCAGTGCTATGAGATCGTCAAAGTACTGAGGAGTCGAGGTATGGAGAGCTTTGTGAGTCAAAATCAAAAACTTATACTGAATTCTGTAACGGAGGGGTAACCAGTGGAGACGCATTAGAAGGCGAGTAATATGATCAGAATGGCTAGCATGAGTAATGAGACTAGCTGCTGTATTTTGAAGTAATTGTAGATGCTGAAGTTGATAGAGAGGCAAGTTTGCAAGGGCCACATTACAATAATCTAACCTACTCATTACAAGTGCCAACAGCAGGGTGATAAGTGAAGAGGGTGGCAACAAAGGACGGACCACTCTAATCTGCTGGAGTGCACAAAAGGATCAGCGAGTGAGGATGGACACATGTTCATGAAAAGAGAGTGAGGAATCCATTGTTACACCCAGATAACGAAATGAGGAAACCAGGGGGATCGGAGTGGAACTGAGCTGGGGGGCAATATCAGGACAGGGCGTACTTAGGGAAACCCACATGGCTGTGGACTTGGAGGGGTTAAGATGGAGATAGTTGGAAGAAATCCAAGTAGTATGTGAGCAAGACAGTCATTAAGGGGTGAAATATCAACAGCCACTGGGGATGTGTGGAAGAGAAGGACTATATCTTCTGCATAGAGATACGTGGAGACCAGGTATTGCTGGATGAAGAGAGGCAAAGGAGCAAGAAAAATGTTAAAGAGCAAAGGGGAAAGCACGGAGCCCTGAGGTACTCCACATGACAGAGGAATTGAAGGGGGGACCTATTAAGGACAGACTAGATAGGCCATGTGGTCTTTTTCTGTTGTCATATTTCTATGTTTCTATTGTTCAAGTGAACAGAAAAGGTACTGGAAGTAAGGAAGGAGCGAAACCACTGCAACACAGTACCCCGAATCCCAGAGTCATGCAAGTGAGAAAGCAGTGTACGGTGATTTACCAAATCAAACATGGAGGTGAGATCAAGTGAAACAACTAAGGGGATATTCCCATGATCATGTGCAACATGTAGTTCATTCAGGAGGACAAGGAGTACAGACTCTCTGCTGTGGCCTGAACGGAATCCAGACTGCCATGAGTGGAGAGTGTTAGTGGCCTCAGTGTGGGATGCTAATTGAAGAAATAAGAGTCTTTCTAGTATTTTTGCCAAGAAGGGGAGGTTTGAGACCTGGAGCCAATGTGCTGGAACAGATGGGTCGAGAGAGGGCTGCTTAAGTAAAGGCTGAATGATGGCAGATTTCCAAGGGGTGGGAAAAATTCCAATGGATAAACTGGAATTCAAGATGGTTAGGATGAAAGTCAGTAGTGCAAGAGATGGTTCAGACAACCAACTGGAGGGGATGGGATCCAGTGAACATGTTGTCCTCCTGGAGCCAGAGAGAGTCTAATTCTGTTGCTGAAATATGATGAAAAGAGGACCAAGTATGAGCCAACGCCGGGTTTTAGGGACAAGAAGATGGGCTGGAAGAGCGAGGAGAGGGAACAGATGCAGGGAGGGGGAGAGTCAGGGACAATGGGAGGGGAGGGGACAGAGGTGGGGGTGGTGGATTGGAAAAGGAGGAGTGCAGGTTGTGTATCTTGTCACTGAAAAAAGCGGCAAGGAGTGAAGGATCTGGAGATGCAGTCAGCAAGGAAGGACGAGTAGTAGTAGCCGATAACTTGTGAAGTTTGGACTAAAGCTGTCTGGAAGAGTTGGAAGCCGTGGAGATCAGGGATGTATAATACAAATGCTTGTCAGACTGGACAGATGAACAGTAACAGGAATATAAATGCCAAAAACATGTAAGAGTATCTGGAGATGGCTGTTTGAGCCACAAATGCTCAGCATGACGGAGCTATGATCGCTGCAGGCATAGGCCTGGATGGTACCAGGAGGAGTGATCATGCTTTGTTAAAGCAGAGGATGGGTGGAGAGGGGCCAGTTTATCTAAAGAAGAAGCAAGCATGGAATTCCAGATACAGACCTGAGTATTAGGTGACTGAGAAGCAAAATCTGAAGGAAATAGAGTTTGTGGAGATGGGAACAAGTGTAGAGTCGACGGGGTGATACGACGACATAGGCGGAGAGATATCTGAGGATTGAGAGGACCAGTATCAGCAACTGTAACTGACAGAGAGGCAGAGAAGAAGACACAATAGTGATCGAACCAGGGGATTGCAAGGGTGGAAATGGCAGAGAGGGTAAGGTCAGAACCGGGAGGGGTAATAATTAAATCTAATGTAGGACCAGATATGTTGAATAAGAGACAAATCATTCAATAGATTGACAAACACATGATCTTTGGGTCTGGAGGGGGAATCTAGATGGACATCTAGATGGTGGGGAAGAGTGGCCTAGTGGTTGGGGCAAGTTATCTCAGGCCAGAAGGTCAGGGGGTCAAATCCCACTAGAGGACAACAACCTTGGGCCAGAAGGACAGGGGTTTCTAGTCCCACAGGTGCTCCTTGTGGTCTTGGGCAAGCCACTTAACCCTCCATTGCCCATTGCCAACTATAATAAAACTATAATAAATGTTTCCTGTAAAATAGTTATCTCCAAGTTATAATGCCCTGTTCAATGTAATTTCAGTTTGTTCAATGTAAACCACCTTGATATCATGAAAGGCAGTATATAAGAAATGTTAAATAAATAAATCACCCAGGATAATCAATTGGAATAAGTAAGAACAGTTTCAGATAAGGTCTGCAACACCACCTCCCAAAGGGCAGCAGAGAGGGAAGGGGGAAGGTAAAGCAGGAGGAAATAGAGAGGTGGGGAAGACTGAAGACACAGGAAAAGGGATTCTGGATAATGGATAGAAGCCACTGTGACTTCAGTAAGGGAGAGCCTGGAATGATAGAGAAGAGCCCCTCTGCCCATCCTGGGCATCGAAAAACCCAGAGAGCAGGCATCTATTCAAAAGAGGGTTTTCACCCTCCTTAAGCCATGTTTCCTTAAGGAAACATAAGTCAAGAGAATTTTGTTGCAAAAGATCATATACCAACAATGATTTAGCACGAAGAGATTGGCAATTCAGTAATGCTAGACTGAGGGTCAGGGTAGAGACTGAGGGGACCAAGGAGGGGTAATGAAGAGAAGAAACCCCCAAACGGCCACACAGCAAGAGGTTGCTGGGTATACCTGGAAAGGCCGTGACTGCAGGAACGCCGATGCATCACTTCCGAGAAGCAGGAACAGGCACAGCAGGAAGTTTTAGTGGAGAAACTGGCACCGGAGGTCCTGGAAAGGTTACGACAGGATCACTTCTGGGAGGCGGGAACAGGCACAGCAGGAAGTTTTAGTGGACTATTTCCTCAAAGTTTTATGGTTAATAAAATGAATGATATTAACAGGAAAAATCCCCATTCTGTAGAACTGGAACTAAGATTTTTCCTCTTGATGAGATTGTAAGCTCTGATGAGCAGGGGTTGTCTCTTACTTGTACATGTACAGCACTGTGTATGCCTTGTAGCACTACTCAAATGATTAGTAGTAGTAGTTGATATGAGTTTAATTAATTTTGTATTTTGAAAATTTTATTGTTTTCATATTGGTATTTATTTTATTCATTTATTTACTTCTCTTATATACCGCGCTATTCTGCATCAGTGCGGTTTACATTGAACAAACTGAAATTACATTGAACAGGACATTATAACTTGGAGATAACTATTTTACAGGGAACATGGACTATGGAGGGTTAAGTGGCTTGCCCAAGACCACAAGGAGCACCTGTGTGGTAGTATGAAATCTCAAAAAAGATGAAAGCAGGGGGTGTAGCAAGGTCCCAAAATATCTCTCTTCTTTAGTATGAAAAATTTCTGGAGCTCCTACTCCTAAGCCTGTGTTGAATCATTAAGTGATGTAATGCAGTATAAGGATCCCTTCACTATCCTCACCAATCAGGCATGCTTTGTTGTGGCAGGTGTAGGCCTGTGATCCACTTTGTCTGATATAAGCAAGCGAGCGAGCCTAGCTAGCTTGACCTGTAAATGAAGCTAGTGGAGAGGCCTATGGGAATTGCACATCCCCCAATCTGCTCCTGTAGAGCTGGAACATAGCAAGGACATAGCAAGAGTATTGAACTAGCTTAGATAAGCAGAACTGGAAGATGGAAAAAAAAACAGAAAAATATGTTTAAAAGTCACTGATAAGAAAAGTACATCTGCAAGGGATTTAATTAGGACTGCTGACAGATGAGTTACAGAGCCCTGCTCTCCTACATGCACAAATTGGCTCAATGGCCTTGGAAGTATGAAAGTAACAAGTTGATGAACTGGCCATTGTAATTGGGACTAGAAGGGGGGTAAGCAGGTGCTGAGCCCACTGAAGGAACATAATTGGATAATCATATCAGTACCGGGACCAATAGAAGAGGTACGGGAGGTTACCGGGACCAATGAAATGTGTTTCTATACCTAGAATGGAGCAAAAGTCTATAAAAGTTGTTGTATTGCCAGAGAACTTCGCTCAGCCATTTTGAAATTGACTTTGCTTGAGACTTGTGCACAAATAAATGATTTGGACCTTCTGAACAGACTCCTGGTATTATTGGTTTGTCTGCGCTCTGCTGCTACATATTCTTGGTGCGTTGGCCGGGAAGTTGTGGAATCAGAGTGTATATAGGGCAATGTACCACGACTTTCCGCCTCTATAGGCTTGGTCCTGCCGGGATCGCACCCTTCCGACGGGGGCTGCTCCCTGGCGCCGCCGGTCCCTTGCATCGGAGGGAGCTGGTCGGACCTCGGCGGGTGCCGAGCCCGGCTGGAGCCAACGCCTCGAACCCGAGTGAGGGGAGTCCGAGGTCCAACTCATGCGCCTGCTTGGGAAGTTTGAGGACCGGATCCGGTGAGTAGAGTTTTAATTTGTTATGTCTAGACAGATAAGAAAGAGCAGTGCTGCCATTTGAACTTGGAATTTGGAAATTGGTAAGAGAGCCTGATCACCTCTCCAAGACGGGCCAAGTAACCCCGCATGAGTATTCGCAGGGCGAAACCCCCATCTTCTTGTATTTTGGAAATTGAATAAGACTAGTCAGAATAGATAGAAACGAATGCATTCTGGGATACGTTGCTAGCATGATTGTGTGAATGAAGTGTGGATGAGAGGTCTGGCAGCACGGACCAAGTGAAGGCGGACCCCTGAGTAGCGCATTTCCTGACCGGGCGACCGCGTTCAGGTCGCGAAAAGGGGGAAGCGATTGTCGTCTTGTCTTGTTATTTGTTCTCCTTATACGTTTCCAGGGCCGTGAGGACCCCTTACCCACGGTCCGCCCTCCTTTTCCCTTTTGTCTGTTGTTGCGCGCACACATCGAAATGGGAGGGGCGGGGTCTACTAGGAACACTCCATTAGAATGTATGATTGCTCACTTTAAAGAGGGATATTCTGGAGATTATGGTACTAAAATGACAGCAGCCCGTTTACAAATTTTGTGTACTAGGGAGTGGCCCGATCTAGACCCTACCTGGCCCCGAGAGGGAACTTTTAATGTAGAAATTATCCAGTTAGTACACCGTAGAGTGCGGATAGCGCACCCCGATCAGTACCCCTATATAGATTCCTGGTTAAGTATTTGTGAAGATCCGCCCCCTTGGGCGCAGCGCTGTTATGAAGAACAGTGCAGAATAATGTTAGCTAAGACAGATTATAGTCAGGAAACAGAACAGCCTAGAATGAAAGGGCAGGATAAGAAGTCCAGGAAGAAGCCCATCCTGGTAGATCCTGATTCCCCAGAAATGATTCCCCGACAGCCTCGAACCCCAGGCCCAGTAAGAGCTGCCCGGCATCCCGCCCCAGAAACCCCGAGACAGCCGAGACGGGACCCCCACCCCAGAGCTATTACCTGAAGAACAGGAAGAAGTCCTCTTTGCTTGAAGATGAATCGTCCGGGACAGAAAAAGGAGAGTCAGATACAGAAATAGAGCAATTAGAAACTGAAACTTCCATAAGTGATACTGATAGTGTAAAACTGGCTGCCAGTACTAGTTTGCCAGTAAAACGTACATCCAAAGTGAAACATGTAGAAAAGAAGAAGGTGACCCGTGATAAGACAGTTACGAAAATATCCCTTAGATCCCAAAAAATATCTACTGCCAAGATGATGCCCTTACGGCAAGTCCCAGGGGTGCCCGTAAAGAATGATAATGAGGTGGTAGCGGGACCCCTAAGCTATGTGTATGTCCCTTTCTCTACAACTGATTTGTTAAATTGGAGGACACATTATGCCTCCTATACCAATAAACCTTTAGAACTTACAGAATTAGTGAATACTATTATGGAAACTCACCAACCCACTTGGGCAGATTGCCGCCAGCTCCTGACCACTCTATTCACAACAGAGGAGTGAGCATGAATTAGAAGAGCAGCTATTGATTGGCTGGCGGATAACCCTGTAGCTCCGGGACCGGGGACGAACAGAATAGACCATCGGGAAGCGGCCCAGAGAGAATTCCCGAATGAAGACCCCCGATGGGATCCAAATACAGAGCTAGGATCCACAGCCCTAGCCCGTTTTCACCAAGGCTTTTTACAAGGTCTGAAAAGGGGGGGCCAGAAAGCTATGAACCTTTCCAAAGTGGCAGGAGTTATCCAAGGTATAGATGAGAGCCCTGCAGAATTTCATGAAAGATTAACTGAAGCATACAGAATGTATACTCCCTATGATCCCGAGGCACCAGGAAGTTTATGTATGGTGAATTCTGCTTTTGTAAACCAGTCTCAACCAGACATTAGACGTAAATTACAAAAATTAGAAGGGTTTGCGGGCATGAATACAACTCAGTTACTGGAAGTCGCTCATAAAGTGTATGTGAATCGTGATAATGAAAGGCAGAGAGAATGTGATCGAAAGATGAAGAAGAAAGCTGATTTTTTTGGCTGCGGCCATAGTTGAACAGAAAAGGGGAGGTACCCTTAGTCGACGGAGCAGAGGAAGGGGGCGGGGCCGAGGTGGAAGCCGGCCCCAGCAGCTAGGCGTAAACCAATGCGCCTATTGCAGAGAAGAGGGACATTGGAGAGATGCATGCCTGCAACTCGAAGACGCCCAGCAAGATGACGAAAACAATTATCAATGGCGAGAAGAAAGACGAGGCCGTCCCCGAAACCGCGGAGGAGCCAATCGAGAACAATTCCAGCGAGAAAGAGGAGGAGCCATCCAAGCACTGACTACGACAATCCACGATGAAAATGACGTGGATTAGGACAGACCGAGCTCCGAGTTTGCTTTAGGTCTCCAGGAGCCTATGGTCGGAATACAAATAGGAGACCAAGTTATGAACTTTATGGTTGATACTGGAGCAGAACATTCAGTAATAGACAAAAAGATAGCCCCATTTTCCACAAAAGCAGTCACCATCATCGGAGCAACTGGTGCCAAAGCTACAAAATCTTTTCTCCAGAATCGTATATGCAGTCTGGGAGGACAGCAAATAACTCATCAATTCCTTTACATGCCCGAATGTCCAGTGCCACTGCTGGGACGAGACATGTTAACCAAACTACAAGCACAAATATCTTTCTCTGAAAAAGGAGAAATGCAAATGACAGTAAATCCCCAAGTCAAACCAGCAGGAATAATGTTGCTGACAGTTCCCCGAGAAGAAGAATGGAGGTATTACATTGATGACTCTGTCCAAGACACTTATTTTGAACAAACTTTAAAGAGCATCGATGCACCACCTGGAGTATGGGCAGAAGGCAGTCCTCCAGGCCTAGCCAAACATATAGCTCCAGTAATTGTAACCCTTAAGCCTAGTGCTACACCAGTACACGTCAAACAGTACCCTCTCCCAAGAGCTGCAATTGAAGGCATTCATCGCCACTTACAAAGATTGCTCGAATATGGCCTACTAAAAGTATGTCAATCCCCATGGAACACTCCACTTTTGCCAGTAAAGAAACCTGGGACGGATGATTACCGCCCAGTGCAAGACCTAAGGAGAGTGAATGATGCAGTTGAAACTATACATCCAGTTGTACCCAATCCTTACACTCTTATAGGACTGATACCTGCTGAAGCTACCCATTTCACTGTACTAGATCTAAAAGATGCATTCTTTTGCATAAGATTAGCCCCTGTAAGTCAAATATTGTTTGCATTTGAATGGCAGGACCCCATCTCTGGAAGAGGGGGCCAACTCACATGGACACGATTACCCCAAGGATTCAAGAATTCGCCTACCATTTTTAGTGCTGCATTGAATCAAGACCTTTCAAGTTATCCAGTGGCCCCGGGGAAGAGAGTGCTTCTCCAATACGTGGATGATCTGCTGATAGCTGCCGTATCAGAAAGTGAATGTATACAAGCCACCAAAGATCTCTTGCAGTTACTAGATGAAGCTGGATACAAAGTTTCCAGAGCAAAAGCACAACTATGCCAAAAAGAAGTGAAATACTTAGGTTTTCGTATAACCCAAGGAAGCCGAAGATTAGGCAGAGAGAGAAAAGAAGCAGTATGCAGAATTCCAACCCCAACAACCAGAAAGCAAGTCAGAGCCTTTCTGGGAGCGGCAGGATATTGCCGAATCTGGATACCCAACTTTGCCCAAATTGCCAGACCACTGTATGAAGTCACAAAAGGAGAAGAAAAGTCGCCACTGGAGTGGGGACTTGAGCAGGATACAGCCTTCAAGAAGTTAAAGGAAGAATTAATGTCATCACCAGCACTTGGACTACCAGATGTTCACAAGCCTTTCCACTTGTTTGTACATGAAGCACAAGGAAATGCCTTAGGCATGTTGACTCAGAAATTGGGAAATTGGGAGCGACCTGTAGCATACCTATCGAAACAGTTGGACACTGTGGCCAAAGGATGGCCACCTTGCCTGAGAGCAGTTGCAGCTACAGCATTACTAGTAAGTGAAGCGGACAAGCTCACATTAGGACAGAACATACGAGTCACTGTGCCGCATGCAGTCCTTGCCCTCATGGAACAAAAAGCAAATTATTGGCTCACCAATTCCCGAATGTTGAAATATCAGAGCATGTTATGTGAAAACCCACAGATACAATTGGAAGTAAGTCATGCCTTGAATCCAGCCACATTGATACCCATTAGTGAAGAACTCCCAGAACATGACTGTATCGAAGTCATGGACACTGTATTCTCCAGCCGACCTGATCTGACAGATGTGCCCATAGACAACCCTGACCAAATCTATTATGTTGATGGGAGCAGTCTCATCCTCAATGGACGACGCTGTGCCGGATATGCAGTTGTCACTCAACATGAAGTAGTTGAGTCATCAGCTCTAGCCTCAGGCACATCAGCCCAGAAAGCAGAATTGATAGCACTCACCCGAGCACTACTACTAGGCACCAACCTTCTGTTAAATGTATATACGGATTCGAAATATGCCTTTACTACTCTACATGCCCATGGAGCTCTCTACAAAGAACGAGGGCTCATCACATCCGGAGGAAAATCAGTCAAGTATGGCCCCGAGATACTGATGTTACTTGATGCAGTATGGGCCCCAACTCGTGTAGCTGTCATGCATTGCAGAGGACATCAAGCAGGAAAAGGAGAAGTTGCTCGAGGAAATAGGTTTGCAGATGCCTCAGCACGACAAGCAGCTATGACGGGACAGATTACACCACAAGCTATGCCAATGCAAGCAGCATTGTTTCCAGTACCTCTGAATTTATGGACACCACGATATACCACCCAAGAATTAGATTACTATTGTAACAAGGAAGATGGAGTACTGAAAGATGGATGGATTGAGCTGCCACCAGCAGAGGGCAGTCAACCCCCTGGACGAATCGTAATTCCCGAATTGTTAGGACCATCCTTTGTCAAAGCCTTTCACGAAGCCACCCACTATGGGAAAAGTGCTATGGAAAAAGCACTCAGACCACATTTTTGCATTACCCTGTTGACAACTATATCAGCTTCAGTAGCACGTCAATGTGTAATTTGTGCCAAAAATAATGCCAAGCAAGGCCTTATAACAGCACCCCGGGTTCAGTCAGGAGGTGTAACCCCCATGCACAACCTCCAAATTGATTTTACCGAAATGCCCAGAGCCAATGGATATCATTACCTACTAGTGTTAGTCTGTACTTTCTCTGGGTGGGTAGAAGCCTTCCCAACCAGAACTGAGAAAGCCCGAGAAGTTACCAAAGTCTTGATGAGAGAAATTGTCCCTAGGTTTGGAATTCCAGCAGTAATAGGGTCAGACAATGGACCCTCATTTGTCTCCCAGGTTACTCAACAGTTAGCAAAAGCTTTGCAGATACAATGGAAGCTCCACACTGCATATAGACCCCAGAGTTCAGGGAAAGTTGAGCGAATGAATCGTACCCTAAAAGCCCAAATGTCTAAGCTTTGCCAGGAGACACACTTGAAGTGGCCTCAAGTGCTCCCAATAGCTTTACTTAGAATACGCTCAGCTCCTGTAAAATCAACAGGATTTTCCCCTTTTGAAGTTTTGTATGGTAAACCCCCACCAATAGTGCAGGGAATTAAAGGAAGTTTAGCCCAAATTGGTTCAGAAATAACCAGGCAAGAACTCCTAGCTCTTAGTTTTGTTCTGCAGACTCTCCATGCGTGGATCCAAGATCAGTTGCCTATCAACTTGACGGAACCTCTGCATCCCTACCAGCCTGGTACCTCGGTGTGGATCAAAGATTGGAAGAAGACACCGTTGGAACCCCATTGGAAGGGACCATATATCGTCATCCTGTCTACCCCAACTGCAGTAAAGGTAGCGGAGATCGACGCCTGGATCCACCACAGCAGAGTCAAGCCCGCCGCTGATCCTGAACCTGAGCAGTGGACAGCAGAGCAGCATCTTGATACCCCCTTGCGAGTCACTCTGAGACGGCAACCAGCAACTTAGACACTTTGTCACAGTGCCTTGCAGTAGCCAAGTCTTTCGAAGAGGATTGCTGTTTTCCATGCAGCAACAGTTTTGTTTCAACGAACCCAATCTGTGTGTGATTTTGCACACTACTTTGATACTACATTAATTAACCATACTTCAAAAGCCAACTGAAATTGCTAAGTTGGTTGAGGTGTGATGGACAACTTGAGGATCTTCAATCAACACTCAGCACCCGTTGAATTGCTTCATTAGCGAACGGGACGAAGAAAAAGAACGTCGTGGTCAAGATCTGCAAGCTAAGGATTCAGAAGAACTCCAATCAACATGTATCTTTACTTTTGCTTTGCCCTAGTTGCCTTCTTTGGAGGTTTTGAACTGACTTATGCTTTACCTCCATGCACTGCTTGCATTACTTCTACTCGAACTGGACTAAAAGTAACTCAGACTTTGATTTACCATTCTTATTATACCTGCACTGGAAAAGTGACTCGGTATATTTATAACACCACTGAACTAAATGTTTGCGCTAATGGTAAAACTAGAGTATGGTATAATCCGCATCAGAATCCATCCTATTACACGTTGGAAATACGATGGAAGGATGCAGATGGACCCATAATAACTGCTACGCCACCACTTAAAGACATTACTAGACCTGTTGTTTTGAATTTTGATGCATGTAATGTCATAAACAGAGATAGTCGCTCCAACTGTGGTACCTGGGAAAAAGCGTATCGAAATGACCATAAGTATATGTGCCCAGAAGGTGCCATAGGATGGAGAAAATGTACAGGTAAAGAAGAACCAGGCTATAGTACTGCCCCAGAAGCAGATTACTATTGCCCAAATTGGGAATGTGTTTTTTATGCTACATGGAATGATGGTATAGTTGACGAAAAGATAGATAAACGAATGGCCACTTTAACCAAGTCAACAACAAATGATAAATGTCAGAAAGATGCTTGTAACCCCTTACACTTACGCATACACAATCCCAATGCATGGAAACAAGGATACAAGTTTGGTTTACGTATTGCTGGTGGAGCAGTAGACCCGGGAACCATTGTGTATATCAGATTGAATACCCAAGCCCACAAGTCATCTAAATATCATATCCATAACACTTTCTATGAGGCCATGCATGTAAATAAGTTTGAAATCCCTCACCCTTCTCAGAATTTATTTTTAGAATTAGCTGGAGCAGTAGTATCTAGTCTTAAAATCTCAAATTGTTATTTCTTTGGCGGAACCCAAATGGGAGACCAGTGGCCATGGGAAGCACAAGAACTAAATTATTCTCTGACTTACAATCAGACTGAATTACATAAGACTACTAACGAATGGGTGTTAGCGCACTCAATTGTTGGACGTCTTTGCTATACCAGAACTGGACCTCAGTTCACCCAACGACCAAAAAGACGTCATGGTGGTCAGGAATCAAACACCCTGAACCTCCTAACCCATTAGCCAGATTTCCTGAACTTGCTGATTTATGGACTAATCTTGCCAAGACCCATGCCTGGCAAGCCCCACCTGGCCTATATTGGATCTGTGGAAACTGAGCGTATGCAAGACTCCCGCCACAATGGGGAGGAGCATGTGTCTTAGGGACCATCAGACCTTCTTTCTTCCTGTTAAACACTGAACATGGAGAACAATTAGGATACCCAGTATATACTACCCACCGACACAAAAGAGCATTGAGACAGAAGAGATCACCCCTCCAGGTAGGCAAGTGGGAGAAGTGGCAGGGTGATGATTGGCCGCCAGAAAGAATCATTGAGTATTATGGGCCTGCCACTTGGAATGATGATGGAATGTATGGATATCGAACCCCAGTCTATATGATTAATCGCATTATTCGCTTACAAGCAGTAGTTGAAATAATAACCAATGAAACTAGCCAAGCTCTCACACTTTTAGCTAGACAAAGTACTCAGATGCGCACTGCTATATATCAGAATCGCTTAGCACTTGATTATTTGTTAGCAGCTGAAGGAGGAGTATGTGGTAAGCTGAATGTAACTAATTGTTGTTTAAAAATAGATGATAAGGGTCAAGTAGTTGAAGAAATTGCTAAAGATATGCAAAGACATGCTTATGTGCCAGTGCAAACTTGGCACTCATTGAAATTCCCTAACTGGTTTGCTAAACTTTTCTCATGGCTGGGAGGATTTAAAACTTTCCTTATATTAGTACTAATACGTGTTGCTGTTATTTTGTTATTACCATGTCTAATCCCATGTTGTATGCGTTCTATTCATAATGCTATTGAAAGTACAGTAGAGCGGAAGACCGCAACTAAGATTATGGCCTTGTACCAACCGAAACCCCCCATAGGCAGTCGAAATTCTATGATTACAGCATAACTATTTTGAAGTGATTTAATTCTCACACCTTATTAAGTAATAGGGTGAGATTAATCAAAGGGGGGAATGTGGCAGGTGTAGGCCTGTGATCCACTTTGTCTGATATAAGCAAGCGAGCGAGCCTAGCTAGCTTGACCTGTAAATGAAGCTAGTGGAGAGGCCTATGGGAATTGCACATCCCCCAATCTGCTCCTGTAGAGCTGGAACATAGCAAGGACATAGCAAGAGTATTGAACTAGCTTAGATAAGCAGAACTGGAGATGGAAAAAAAAACAGAAAAATATGTTTAAAAGTCACTGATAAGAAAAGTACATCTGCAAGGGATTTAATTAGGACTGCTGACAGATGAGTTACAGAGCCCTGCTCCCCTACATGCACAAATTGGCTCAATGGCCTTGGAAGTATGAAAGTAACAAGTGATGAACTGGCCATTGTAATTGGGACTAGAAGGGGGGTAAGCAGGTGCTGAGCCCACTGAAGGAACATAATTGGATAATCATATCAGTACCGGGACCAATAGAAGAGGTACGGGAGGTACGGGAGGTTACCGGGACCAATGAAATGTGTTTCTATACCTAGAATGGAGCAAAAGTCTATAAAAGTTGTTGTATTGCCAGAGAACTTCGCTCAGCCATTTTGAAATTGACTTTGCTTGAGACTTGTGCACAAATAAATGATTTGGACCTTCTGAACAGACTCCTGGTATTATTGGTTTGTCTGCGCTCTGCTGCTACATTGTGAGCAGGACCACTCCATTTCTAGCCTTAGCTGTAGGTGCATGGCATCTTGCTGTAACATTCTCATACTGGGATGGCTGCTTTGGTTCAGCTTGTTCTCTATATAACTCCTAGTGCACAGGATGGAGTGTGCCATTGCTAAGGTTTTCTCACCCAATTGGGCAATTTTTTGACCATCATGGGAGAAATTTGCAGGTTGCAAATTGTGGAGTGTTTTTTTTGGCTATTGTTGGTACATTTTACACTAGAAAACAGCGGAAACTGGAGCAAAAAAGAAGGCAAAGTTCTGTTATCTTCTATGTTTGCCCTGCCCTGAGCTGACTCAGAGAGAGTCCGCAGGTTGATGTCAGCCTTTGGTCAGGTCCCAGAACTGACCATAAGCTGTAGCAGATGGGAGTGATTGACTTTCAGACTCCAGCCAACCAGGGTTGTAGAGTGTGGTTGTGGTCATTCCTATTGGACTGCCAGACCAGCCAATCAGGGAAGGGAAGGGCAGGGCCAAGGGGGTGGTGTGTCCTTGTTTTGGGCCACTTTTATACAAACATCGGACTGGAAATTTTCAACTCATTCAGTCTAAAAGGACTAATAAGAGAGGAGCTGCTATTACAGGAAAACAAATCCGCATTGATAAATATTTACCTGGTGGGAAATTCTCAAAATATTGTGGAAAAGTAGATTCTTTGAGTTAAGCTGGCAGTTAAATTAAAGTTAATTAATGTGTATTCCTTCTACACACCCCAATCTTTGATTGGCTCCTAAGCCAGTTAAAGGGAAAGGAGGGAATTTTTTCACTTTCAGGTTTACAGTAACTGATTATCCTTATCAGCAAATTATTAGGATTTAGGAATAGATTAATTCTAAGTCTGTAGTTCATCTGGAGGTAAACATTAAACAATGTCCTTTAAACTTGTTTAGCATATTTGTATTGGTTCGAGTATCCCCATTTCCCTTAGCATCTTTAAGTAAATAAATAACTTTATAAAGCTAAACAAATTATTATAATGAAGATGCAAATAGCAAAGGGATCACGTGATGCGGTGAGACTGTAGGACGTGTTCATCTCAGCTCTGGGACATACCGCCAGAAAATGTACTATAAGTATACCCAAGATATGGTGAAAAAAGCTCAGGAAATACTCCATGCTGGGAGTGAAGTGGACTGTTGTTATAGCCGAGCCGGGACTTTTTGAAATATTGAATGGCATCCCGAACCACCCGAAAGGAGAAACCTCCAATGACTTTGAATCAAAGATGGTGGATCCGGGCCTCACTCACCAAAAATGTCAGAGGAAGCGGTGGCAAGCCTGGTGGAGGAGGTGTCCCAGGTGGTGGTTAATGCACTAGAAAGCAGGCTGCTTGGTCTTTCGGACCAACTAACCCAGGTTGTACAGGCAGTGGCGGAAGTGGGTAGCCGACTGGGAAGCAGAGCAGCGCATATCCATCACAGAGGATGTGCAGCAAACCCACCTCTCAAGTCCTTCAGAAACTGGAAATGCTTGTAACGCAGCAGAGTGAAAAACTGGATGACCTAGGGAACCACAGCTGACGGAAGAACTTATGATTTGTTGGAATAGCCAGTCAGTTGTGGATAAGGAACTCCGAGGCTTCCTGGAGGCTTTGATAATCACCACATTAAATCTAGGGGACGACTGTGGGAACTTCATGCTGGAGCCAGTACATCGCCTGGGGCAGCGCTCGCGAGGGTGCCAATCGACCACGAGTGGTCATAGCCCGCTTTCACAACTATGTTCAGAAAGAAGGCGGTACTTCTTGTGGTGCGGGCGAGGCGAGGACTGACTCAAACTTCAAAGGATCTCCTTGTGTTTCAGGATCTCCTTGTGTTCCCAGTTTTAGCCAGAAATGAAGGGCATTTGCAGCGACCTGTGGGAGACTAGCAGCAGCGGAGATCCGGTTCACTATACAATACCCGGCAAAGCTCAGAGTGGAGCATGAGGCATGGCATATCTACTTTACCTCAGCAGCGGAGGCCTCAGCGTTTGTGGATGGTCTTTCAATGAGTACCTCTCCAAGGGACTAGGAAGGCGCAAAGGACCTCTGGGGTCCAAGTTTCTTTTTTCCAACAAATGACTGGAGATCTTTACTTTATAGGATACTGCTCTGGGATGGTGTTTGGGCCGCAGGCGATCTGCAATGTAGGCAGATGTGTGTGCGACCTTACCACACAAAGCACTGTCTGAAGATTTTGAAAAGGCAGCTCTGGTCATGGTCATGTTACACGGTATTTGAGGGTACTGGATATAGGGCACAACAAAATACTTGTACAACAATTAGTAGGCATTATTTGCGATAGTTTTATTAAAATTGATAAATAGAAGGATTGTGTGTTGTATGATATATGGGAACCTCAGTATTATTTTGCATGTTAAGGATCTGGGAACACTATGTTCTATTATGACTCAGGCTATAAGGGTCACTAGCTTGGCGCTATAATAAATTGTGGTGGTCCTGCTCCCTATGTATAATTGTATGAGGCCTGGGGAACCTTTAAAAGAGAGCCTCTGAATCGGGGGGAGGCATTGTGAGAGACAGACATCCCACATACGTTGAGCTGGGTGCCTGAGGGAACTACATTCTAGTGGTGGTGGACCCTGTTCCTCTGTGGGTGTCCCCACGCAGTTGGTTCTCCCGTGGGCTGGGGCTCCATTTGCTGTAGTTTCATATGGTTGCTTCATGGTCATGGACTGACAAGGTAATGTTTTTCTCTCTGCAAGCGTAATGTAACCAACAGGTTTACTACATTTCACTATCATTACTGTAGGATGTGTTCTATGTGTAAGCTATAGATATGCAAAGGTGCAGATGATCCAACATTACCCCCATTCCAGGGTCACATCTTCCAAGTCCACCCCCACTGGAGTGGCGCAATTGCATCAGATGGGGTCACAGTACGGCTAGTTGACACTAGTGTAAAGAACCATGGGAGAAATCTATGATGAGCATTAGAGAGGGACCTGAATATGTTTATTATTTGTGTATCCATGCCACCCTGTCTGGACTCTATAACGTATTGACTGTATAATGTGTTAAAAAGTATGGAACCCAGGGAAGTCAACCCTGCTCTGTCCTCGTTTAAAGACACTGCAGCTACAATTATGCTGAACATGCACACCATCTACAACTGCAAGGGGCTGTGCTAATAAAGGAAATATAGTGTATCCTTTCAGATTTTGTAACCTAAACCACATAAAAGCAGATGATGCCTGTAGGATGTGTGGCTTGCCCGTCTCCGTATATATGTGATTGGTGTGGCACACAATGGCCCACTCTCGCAGGGTCTAATGTCCTCAATATGGCCTTGGTCAGCAATGCAAAAGCTGTGGACATTTTACATATCTTGCTCTAGATGGGGCACAGCAGACGCATTACATGCTGCCAGTTGATAGTCAAGAGTGCTAAGAGATATGCATACAAATACAACCCCACACACTGAACAGGAACAACGGTTGCATGGAGATGTGTAATAAAGCTCATCCTTTGGGATCCAGCAGTGTCCTCCACCACATAAAGAGGGGGCGAGCATGTCAGAATGAAACATAGGGTCTAGATGTGTCCAGGAAAGAAAAGTACAATGTAACGATTGTGCCAAACCTGACACAACAGCAACCATAGGAAGATTGACAACGAGAAGGGAATGCTAGATCTCTCTGCAAGCAATGTAAATGTAACAGCAGCGGTTTTATCACAATCACATTCATTCCTTGTAGGATGAGCTTCTATGGCCCCAAAAAAAGAGGAAGCCGCCCAGGCATTGCCTTCCACAGTTGGGCGGTCCCATCTCCCAAAGGCTACTCACTGTGTGGGCCATTCATTCTGCTTGGGTCACAGTAGGCACAGTTTGGACAACAATGTGTAATGAGCATTCCTGGAAAATCTATCTGAGTATAAGAGGGATCTTGCTACATGTCATGGGGATTCTGAACCTGTGTGTTGACAACCAAATGTTGATAATGCCACTGTCATTTTGTGCCCTGCCCTACACCCGAATGCTCCCTCAAAACACACCCCCGTTCCAATAATGCAGGCATAGGGGTCACTGGTATGGGATTATGTGCCATTTCTCAAATCAAACACCTGAGTCCTGCCGCCTTTCAAAAGTCACACTGAAGCAATTTACACCAGATAACTATGGATGTATCCTTTGTAAATGACTTTCAAAATGTGAACCATGAACCATAATGTAAAACTGAAGGTTCCTATGGAGCCATGCAGGAGTCGCAGGGATACAAAAATATGTGTTTCACAAAGGCATCCGTTAAGCTCAGGTAAAGCAGCTTTGCAATGTCCCAGTTCATGGCCCACCATGTCGCATGCTGCTTTGATTTAATCCCGTGTTATATGGAATACTCCATCATAAGCACAAAATGTTTGCTGATCCTGATATGAACATAATGAAATGGCCTTTGACAGGTTGGTGTGACACATTGTCCATGGAGATGCGGAGGATGAAGAACACATTTGACTCTATTGGCTGCCAGGACTACACATAAGAAAGATTATTTTCTCCAACAAGTATGTGTACATAGTTTGTGGGATTAGGCTAAAATAAGAGATATTGGTTATAGTAATTTTTAATAAATTCAACACAAAGATGGATGACAGAGTCACAAGCCATATCCTTACACGCACATTTGCACAATGTGAATACCACAAACAAAAACACTGTGAGACCGATATGCAGAGGAATCACTCATGGATATGTGGTAATGAGATATCAAGGTTGTGTTGTGGGACACCTTATGGGGATGTGTCACAGTCTGATAACCCCTGAATTCATTGATCAAGGGTATATATCAAATCACATAACTTCTACACATGTGTATTCTACAGCTACACACCCAATATTATGTTGTGTATTTTGGCCAAACCATTTGGGCTTGGTGATACAGTCATAGCATTGAAACGGTATTACAGGCAAACGTTTTAATGACTTTGAGGATTGGTTCACGGCAGTTCTAAATGCGGTTTTGCAGCTGCATGTCTGCTACAAGAGTCCCTCTGAGCCCATGGATATATTGGTGTGTGGAGGACAGCACATATACTCCAAGTCCTGTCATGGCAGTCAAAGGATGTCTACCCAAGAGCCCTTGGTTTTGGTGAGAAGATGGCTGAATTTCATAGTAAGTTAGTGTCGAGAGCCAGGAAATGGCAAGGGGCAGCTCCTATCCATGTGTGACCTATATTGCCATATTCCTTGGAACCCTTCAGAAGAGCCTGGTCCAGCACTTTGATAGCAAATGTTTTCATTGATTCCTTGTGAATCACAAGGTAAACCCAGGGGAACCCAGAGGAAATGGAGATTAACGGAGAAAATCAGCAGAACCTGATGAGGTAAACAAAAACATGTCAAATAGTTGCTATGAGCGACCACGCACACGTGTGAAAAGGTGTAAAAAGACAACACACCAGCCAGCATGAGTAATGGATGTTGATTTACCTGATAGGGATCCGCTGAGAAGGGGTGGAACCCGGGGACAGATACAAAAGGCACACTCACAAGCAGTGAGGGAGAGTGAGAACGGACAGATGTTGAAGCAACAACCTCAGTCGTGGGAACGGAGTGAAAGAGAAAGAAACACTATAAGCCAATATCATCTCCAGACCAAAGTTGGTGGAAGGAAGGAAATGGAGAGAGTGTCAGCAACGTATACCAGAGGACAGCTTTGAATGAGTCTCAGGACTATGTGAGTACGTGTGGAGATCAGCTGTTGAACACAGAGTGTGTGTGTGAAAGCCAGAAGAGAAGAGGGAGGAATCCTGTTGCAGGAAGCAAGGCATTCAAAGTGGAACAGGACTGTTTTACACCCGAATGGGCTAAGTCCAGGATTAATAGAAGAAGCCAGCCTAGAGCAGAGATAAAGGGAAAAGGAAAACAACTTCTTTCCGTGTACGGGCAGTTACAAGAGAAAGGAAGGTCTCTTACCTTATAATTCTGCTAGCAACTTTAAATGCTCAGACTTCTCTCGAGTGCCGTTGCCAGCACTGAAAACTCCCACAGCTGTATCAGAGGAATTAGCCTTTAACCCATTCAAGGCAAGACACAAGCTGTTTTGATTCTAATACCAGTGTTTATGGGCAGTTACCTCAATAGCTTTACACAGGAGGAGTGCTCTTACAAGCCATTATCCAGAGTATACGGTAATACCCAGCAGTGTTTTAGCCTAGAGCCAGAAGTAATCACGTAGCTGACGTGATTAAGCAGAGTGAGCTCGGCAGGACAGCTGCTACAGAAAACGTATGTACAAATGGTTATCCTTTAATGCCACAGGATATTTCTAATGTACCAGATAACACTGAACCAATGGAATGCTCGTTAGTGACAGTGGAAGAAGAAGAGTTTTCAATTGAGATAGGAAAATACATGTACAAGGAGGGTATTAAACAGCAACACAGTAACTGGCAGAAGTTGCCTGGTTTAAACTGAATCCTGATTGATTTATATCAGCCAAAAGAAAGGATTAAGTGCTCATGAAGAGAACTGTTTTTCTTTTGTTAAAAAGTTAAAGCTGAGGAAAGCATTTTTGTTCAATGTTTACTTCTGTTATTTGCCAGAGTGGCTTTTGATTATTTTGTGCTTCAAGAAAAAGAATACCTCATTGGACGGGGAATAAAGCCCTTGATTTAAAGTGTGAACTGTGTGTTTGAGTGATTACAAGAAGACGGTACAACTACCACCCACAGAGGGCCAGGCAGGGCTATCTATAACATATAGAGCCAAGAAAAGGTGTTAAGCTGTAATACCAGTCTCCACCGGAGGGGCCCGATGAGGCTGTGACACTTGCCATGGGGCTCTCAACATCGCATCATGACTGTTTGGACCGCAATCTCTGCCAGCAATGTACTGAATGAAAGCTGATATTTCCATTTGAAGATCCTGTGCCTTCTTATAGTGAGACTCAACATCTGAAAGGAAGAATTACATGACATTGTGTTAATCCACAACGAATAAATCATCACATGTACAGATAGCATGTCTACCTACAGTTGCAAATCACATTATCAATGACCCATAGTTCTGAAAATAATCTATGGTACATCTTATTTACAGAAAAACAATAACACATTGCCTTCACTGGCTGTGGTATCAGTAAGTGAAGTCACGGGACCAATAAGGACAATCCTATAGGGGGACAAAACATATCACAGATGCATTTAGTGGGCACCGTGAAGACATGTGATGTCACACATCCTAGGTGGCTCCAGCTCTATTAGTAGGTGCAAGGGAATTGCCAAGACGGAAGAAGAACACGGCATCTGAGCTAGCCACACAGATATTTGAGCATGCGCAAGTAATGTCTGTGTAATGTATGCAGCTATCGGAAGGCTATAAACATACCTCTTCTGCCGTATGTGTAGTATGGGACGTTCCAACAAAAACCAATTCACACCTTTTCATGTGTATGGAGCTGAGCAACACTGTGCAATATGGAGAGTGTCTAGGCATGAGCAGGTACATCACCAGAAAAGTCTGAGTCATCCCCTGTAACTGTAAATGGATTCTGTACAGGGCCCAAACACATCAGGCAACACACATCAGAGGGTCATGGCATGAGTGCACACAATGAAAGTAAGCCCATTTGTACACAGATGCATTTCCAGAAATACCTTCAATTTACATGAGACGAGTCTCTCGTACAGAGGATTGCCTGATTACTGCCCCCACACATGTGTGCAATGATCAGGTACAGGACAGCACGCCGGATCTTCCTCAAAGATAGGATTAATGTTGACTGGGATATTATTGCCGGACAGGCATTGTTGCGCAAGATCCAGCAGGCTACCAAAATATCTTGGCAACAGTCATGGGGAGTATTGTAGGACTTCCACAATGGTTTTATCCAGAAACCTGAAGCGACTCTTCAACACGCCAAAGGTAGGAAACTCAATGGGACAGAGCGTGTGGAGGCATTGGCCTCATTGTACGGTACCTCTGCAAGTGACCATGGAAAACGCACAGAGGTCAGCACCCAGGCATGACACCCTTATCCTGCATTCACCTGCAGAAAGGAAAATGCGGACAAAGAAACACGGCCACATATGTGTACACACAAAGTCAGGATAGAGATGCCTGTCATCACATTTAACCACTGACCCTTGCTTCAACCACTCAGAACTTAGGTTGGCCATCTCTGCAGGTTGACGATCCACGTCCCATAATTTTCAAGCATTCCCTGAACATTCGCCTCACCTCAGGTTGCAGTCCCACCCAGTACCTGCCACTGTTGGAGTGAGTTGGAAGGCCACCTGACATCACTTCCTGAAAATACTCCGTGTCAGCCTATAATTACATTAAATAAAAAAAAATTGTGGGGGGAAAAAAAAACGGCAGGCAGACGTACTGTAAGAGCAAAAGTAATTGTGAACACTGTTTGGATGCAGCACTAACTTTACAACCAAAAACGGGCCCCAGGAGGGAGTTGCCAAACACTGGGGCAGAAATAATGGCATTGGGTCAGGTATGGAACATCCAAAGACAGGACATATTCCCACCACATACTAGTCAGTGGGAGGAAAAAGTGGGTTAAAAACAAAGCAAAAATTGTAGATGGACATAAGTTCCAAAGTGATTGTAAAGCAAAGATAGCATGATCTACCAAAAAGATCATGGTATCTTAAAAAAGTCACCCAGTACAGCTAAGTGCCAGGCTAGAGTAATCTATCTATCTATCTATATATGACATAGCAGTTGGTTCTCATCCAGGGTACGAGAGCGGGGAAAATAAATTAATTCATACAGAGTATGAAAAAGTAAACTCAGCCTCTGTTCTCACTGTCTTACACTATATGCATCTGCACAAACTGGATAGCTGGTAAGAGAAGGGCTGTATTTGGCTTTTGGAATAACATTGTAACTGAGTGTCCAGAATCCACATCTCATTTCACCCAAAGTGTATGTGTGTGTTGAAGGCATTGTGAGGCTGCACTCTTTTGGTCAGGGCTATATAAAAGGAGGAGGGAGGGAGTTCGCAGTAACAACATTGGTACACTCACCACAACACTCCCACCCTGCAATCACCATGCAATTTAGCAATATCAGGTCCTAGGCCCTCTCCACGCTCCTATCCTCTAAGGAGGTCTGGGGACTGTCAGCTTTTGCTAAAGGCAAACACTGTCAGACCATAGGGTCATCTGTGCCCAGCTGCTGAGGTGAAGAGCAACTTTTCTACTTGACTTACAGTGTCATAGGTTTTCCAGTGGCCTGCAGGTGGATTGGCTGACCAAGGCATTATATGCCAGAAACATATGTCCTCACACTCGGTCCACACATGAATAACATACACCTGAGTCTGTTTGGGACAAAATGAAGCAGCTAGGCAAGCTATATCCATAAGTGAGATGGTTGACTGACTGTTTAGCACTTGATTCTGCCAATGTGGTGACATTATATGCCTTTTGGTACTGTCTGCGCGCCAAGGTGCAGGGCCCTTTGCAAAACAGCCCCCATGCCGAATGGACATGCCTATCTGCCCTTTCCACAATCATTGTTGTTTGGATGACGTATTCGTTTCCTGTTGTCAGTCCTGATACAGCACAGATAAACGTTGGTCAACGGTGCGGGAAAGGTGATATCAATTACAGCTTAATAGTTTCTCTAGGGGAAACACATACCTGTTAGGAATAGTACCAGTCTGCAAGTGGCCTAACACGCAATGATTGCCTAAGACAGATAACAAATAGGGAGTTAACAGAAAGTTCATTTAAGTGCAAATGCAGACATTCAGGATAGGAGATGTAAAACTTGCAAAAACTCATTTTGCCGAGCACACCAACTGAACAAAAAATATTACAGTTGACCAAATCAATTGTTTTCAGATGTACCTGTTTTAAGGCAGATCTTAAACGCCAAAGGCCACAGAGGCTCGGATTACTAATACACAGCAATCTGGCATCATGGACATGTTGGTGCAGGAAAAGTTTTAAAACGGTCAAGGGGAGACCCAGGATCGAACATAAAACATATCCGAAACACAGAGCGCACCACATATCATCCTGATATGACGAAAATCTATGTGAAACATCAGTAGGGAGATACGGATCAGATGAGATGCAAGTGATAGGGATGATATTTTGCAGCGTCACATCACAACTAACAAACCTATGATTCAAAGGAGTACAATAGGCATGAGAATGAAGAAACAGATTAGAACTCAGTCTCTGCTTGATATTTGATGTTGCAGGGCAGAAACAACACTTTACATGGATGTACAGAGATAGAAACAATAAACAGGAATTAGGCAATGTGTCTGCCAGGTACGGGACCCTTACCATTAAAACTTTTAAAAGAAAAAAAAAAGGTCTGTGATTTTGCTACATATTCCACACCAGCCATGCTCCCTGTAGTTCAGACACTATTATGCACCCAGTAGAAAGGGAAATCCTACTCAACCAGCAGCACACAGTCCTCATACAGTCCATCCTCAAACTGTTGAGAATATTGCGGAGTGAATGCAAGATATAGGAGTCATAGGTGGACCTTGTAAACCTAGGGACCACGTTCAGAATATGGCATATATGGGTAACAAACCACCTGCACATTCAGGGAATGCTAGTGCTTTGGTTTGCGGTACACTGCACCCTGTCAATGGGTGGCACCAGGGCAAACATGTATGCAATCGATGGCTCAATCACATGTGGTTATTCGTGCAATTTGCATGACATTGCTGGTGCGGGGACACCCATTTTTGACTAGTTATAGGAAACACAATGTAATTCCTTATCCAGCTGATCATGGCTTGTAGTACCATGGTGGAGACAGCGTGAGAAGGAGGAATGGATCATATCTCAAAACTGCCAGCACAAGCACAGATGTTTGGAAACAAGCCAGAGGCCAAAGAAATGGAAGGCACTCAGACGCTTCACCAACACTGGTATGGCATGAGGACCGGCAATCAGAGGCTTGAGGTCAGATCCTCAGAGCCTCATCGAGCTCCATGACTAGCCTCGGTGCTCTGGTCCTCCCTCATGCAATGGAGGGATGGCTATGGGGCCTGTAGAGGCAAGGCTATCTGGGGTTAGACCTATGCACATTACGGTGCCTATCGGTTACGATCACCGGGCCTCAGCACCCTTCCACAGCTGCAGGCCTGTGTTGCTGCAGGGCTGCACCCCTGCCCCATTGCAGCACTCCCTGGTGCACAATCTCCTTATGCAAACGAGCACAGTACTCCACACACACCACAAGGACGAAGTGAGACAATCTTGGTCGAATGGGAGCTGCATTGCATTATAGCCTGAAATATACTGTGCTGAGGAAAGGGAGGTATCTGTCATCTTAACAAACACAAACACCTGGGTCGCAATGTGTTTGGCACGCAGTAGCATCAGCACGCTCTACTTTACCGTGTGGCTACCATCATTACTGCACGGTAGCATCAGTTACAGGAGTGGTAGAAATTTTACCTAATGTCGCGCCGATAGCATTAGTACCCACCCTGTATCGTGCCACAAGCCAGTACCAATGAGCCCTACAGTTCTTGGCACACATAACCATGACCACAGATAATGTCCACAGATTTATGACTCCGCACCTACACAGTACTAACTCATTGCAAATGCCAGTCATGAAGGGACAGCAACTAGGGGGCATCACTCATGTGCAAAGGGGGAAGACATGTTCTGAAAACCCTTGCAGAAAGCACAGACCAAGTAGCTAACATGTTATGCATGCATTGTGCAAATGAAAGGTAGTCCAAAACAATGTCAAGCTGAGCAAGGTCATTATGCACACAACAGTTCATCAACTGTCATGAAACACACACAGGGAAAACAGGCAGTCTTACTTTGGAAGGATGCAGTCTGACAAGATACATTGAATCTACACAAAACACACAGACATCTAAAAAGCAACCATTTATGGGTATGTACCAGTGAATAGCCACACAGCCTCTCATATGGGCACCAGTCCTATAAAGGAGCCGTTGGTATAAGGTTTTGGTTTGTTACGGGGTCGCATGGCATAGATAGTCCCATGTAGGCTGAGGGACCATTGTGGAAACCTTCACCATGATTGTTGGTGTTTTACTGTGACATTGTCAAATGATGGGCAACTTTGCATCTCTGTGACTCTCTCTCTGTACAGGCTTCTAATCTCAGTAATGTGTATGTGACAATGATTGCCACTATGGGACAATGGCTGTCATGATTTCTCAAGGAAGGTCCTAGATCAAGGTCATGATCGTAGGATCAAATGTGAGAGATCTATCTCACACATGCCTTTGCTGAGAGTGAATGTTGCCTGCCCATTCACAATTAATATGTGTGCTCTGTGTCATAGCATGGTATGATCTCCCATCAGAGAAGGTATATTTGGATGGGCGACATAGTGGTTATAGTTCCATGCCATACCAACTACATCTGTGTTGTCTAGATCTCAATGGTTTGCACCATTCATCAGAAAGGGATATTACAGGCACATCTGAGTCAATGTCCTAGGCCTGCACATGTCATCTTCCTTACAGTAGACCTGTATGAGATATGCCTATGTCAACCCACAGCAGCAAAGGTTGTTTATCCATATGGGTTGGTCTATCAACATAACAGGCCCATGAATCTCATCTGTCATGAACGGTGGTAAGTGCTTCTGCAACAGATCTGGGAAGGCACTGGAGGGGTTCTGCGAGCATTGGTAGGGTGCTGTTTGCGAGATCTGGGGATACATTACGGCTGTTTGCTGTGCACCCCAAAGGGCCCACATTGTGTATACAATTTGGGGGCGACTGCAGCACTTCCGTGACCACTCATATGAATGTACATCCGGTAAAGGTATTTGTGGATATCAACTGGTGTGTCTGGGCCCCCACCTGGCCCCCAATGGAACACTGAGTCCAGTCATGGGTGGCTCTGTGCCTTATGTGGAGGTCTATATTTTGACCTGCTGAAAGGTGCCTGAAAGCTGCATGCTGCAATGTGTAGCTGCTTTTGTTTTTATGTTTGTGTTCATTTTTTTGTGTAAATACCTTATGTGAGGAGGAAATCACTTATTTTATTTTTGATACATTGTATATTTTTTTGGTTTGTGGTTACAAATCTAATATAAAATATTATCTATATGTTCGGACTACCTATTGTGTCTGTTGTGTTGTTGTCATAGGCTGCCGGGTTTACCACAGATAAAAATGGCATCTCTTTTTATGGACCGCACTTGGTCTTGGATGGTACCAATACAATCAGAGTCAACAGCTTCTAAGTACAATCATGTGCTGCAGCCATTCCATGAGTTCTTGACAAAACACAATTTCCTGTTGTACATCATGGCCTATGTTGCTGGTGGGGAAAAGGGGATATGTGGAGCACAGTAGCACCTCCACACAGGTAGTTGCCTACTGCTGTTGTTAAAAATTCACCTTGCGTCCTGTTATTACAAAACATTCCACCTGGGTGGGGGACAGCTATATGGCTCTTAGGTCGGTCCCTTCACCCAAGACCATTGGATGGGCCGCAAGGGGGTAGATATGTCTGATGTAAACAATCAGCATTGGTCATGCTGCTCTCAACACATGTTCACCTCTATATTATCATGTTGCAAGATAGATTAGGTTGCAAAACATGTTGGTCTATGCTGAGTGTGTCATTTGAGTAGGTGAGGCCGGCTGTGTGAGATAGCCTGCCCAGCAAAACATGCACATGGTGGTTACAGTTGTTGGTTGAAAAAGGTCCTGGTGGCCAGGCTGAAACCCATGGGACTGCAAATTGCTGGGGAGAATGTTTAATGGTAGCTGTTTCTGATTGTGTGTAGTTTGCAAGGATTGTCCACATCGGTTATAGTGTGACTGTTGATCATCTGGTACAGGGTGACATGGCAATATTTAATGTCCCAGGAATGAAGAATTAGACGAAATGACTTTGTCCTCACATTAATACATGACACAGTAGTCACGCATAAGAGCTTGATCCACTATGTGCTAATGCAGCAAGCACCATGATGTGGGACACAATGATTGTAGCAACTATTTGCCGATAATGTGTTGCACATGAAATGTGATGGTGCCCATCATCAGTAATGTGACCAGATATACCCAAATACAGGCTACTGGCAACACTAGGTGAAGAGCACATGGTGCCATCCACCCACAAGAAGATACAACAGGGGGGATAGTGATGTGACCTGTATTGAGTATGTATGTGTATTACAATCATGATGTGAACATGACCATATTGGGTTGTGCTTACAGCCAGCATGCATCATGCATGGCTGACATGCGTAACACAATATACTAACCATCCTCAGTGTGGCATGTCTAATCGTGCACTTGCTGCACAGATTCAGGCTGCAGATCCAGAGTTCCTGCGCCTGCTTGCGGAGGTCATCAATCTGTTGACCAAAACAGCTATGTTAATGTCAACATTGTCTCATTGGTGCTGATATCATTCATAAATGTACAAGCTTGCAGCCCTTAGTGACTCACAATTTGCTGATGATGACCCAAAGGTCTGGGACTGTCTGTATATGTATGGGCATGGCATTAGGCCAACATATGTTAAGTGTCCAATCTGCAATTTCAGCTGCTTCTGAGATGTTGTGTTAGCAGGGCTATTATGAGGTTATGTTTTCCATTTGTCAGATTGAATATTTACATTGCCATATTGAGGTACATATGGCGCAAATGGAACACAGGATACAAGGGGTCCTGGAGACCTTGGCAAGAGCATGAGAGCAGAAAAGGGTTGGGCATGTACACAGCATAGCCATGATGTAGGATCGGTAAAAGGGAAAAGTGTTGTGATAATGCATGTGCTCTAGTAATGTAAACAGTGGTAGTGTCAATGCCAGATGTTTTTGGGCTTTTCAGGACCAAGCCTTGCCATCCCGCGAGGCTCTCAGCATAACATGCAGGGCATGGATCCAAAGGAGCATCCAGCCCTGATAATGTAACAGCCATGTTGACTGCATGGCATTGGCCACGGGGGGGAACAGACCAGGGACTAGTGGGGTCTGTGCTGTATGGAGGAGCATGTCCATATCCCTGTGTATTTATGTGGTGTGTCCTCTGGGACACACCTACATATCAGACAAATGGCTTAACTTGCCATCACACACACATCTTGACTGCCTTGCCATTGCAAAAACATGTATGGCTCAAATATTCTGAAATGACATGACAGGTATACCAATTGTGAGAACAGTGGGTGAAAGCACACTTGGCACAGTGTGTTTCGGATATTGAGGAGTGGGCACTGTTATTTGAGGAAAGTTTTCTGTGGAGCACTGTTGTGTGTCTAAAACCACTGATAGTGTGCAACACCTGGCCCATGCACTACACAGTGCCACACTAGACACAAAAACTCATGTTACAGTTGTTACTGACTGTGTGGATACAAACATCCACCAATGTGCTGTTTGTTTGGCAAACATGGTGGGACATGGAGATGGTAGGATTGGTGCGCAGAGGTTGTCCAACAACTATCGCATGAATATGAGATTCGCCAAAGTGTCAACGGTAGAGCATCTGTAAGGAAACGTAAGGAAAAAAAGAGTCCCAGAGTCACTGAGGCGAAGGGAATCACCACTCAACCCACTGCAGAAAATGAGATACTTTTTAAACAGGTGCTAGAACACTACTATGAGGTGTTATTTGGCATCCAGAGCACCAAGACACCGAGGACAGCGAGGAAATGCCACATGGGAGAAGATGACGTGAAGGCTGTGTTAGCCTTGGGAGGAGGGCCATGTGAACATTGTGGCTATGCACAAAAGTTTTGCCAGAAATAAGAAGATCACTACGTGCACAGCTGACTGGAAGCACGTCGACATAAGTCGAGACCGGAGGTGGCAGGTCGCTGCCTTCTGCATTGTGCCCCTTGGAGGAGCAGCTGGCCAGCAGTGGGACCCGAAAAATCATCTGCAGCATGTAAGGAGTGGGACAACTGAACACCCAACATGCAGGTATGTGGAAGCCCTACTCGAGACAGGGTCAGACAAAACATCCCACAAGCAACATGTCACATTCCCAGAGCTTGAATTCCCAGGCTGCTTCTCTGACTACCCTTGATTATACATGAACTTGATGATGTGGGGATCACAGGTCCATACACTTACAAATATTACTGTAACTTCGGGAACAGACAAAACAAATTCTAGCCTTTCAACAATGAACCTACATATTCAGCCTTCTTACAATTACACCGTGCCAAGACACCAGTATACAGACAGCACTCACGGACGGATGCAAAATCTTTGACACAGGAACTCAACCACTTTGTACTCATGCCTCCAAGCCCACCTATGGGAGGTTTACAAAGATTCACTAGCAGCATAAGAAGTGATATTGGATGACGGTATCCCTTTAAAATCAGTGGGTCCACAACTCTGATATCGGACACAGGCTGCTAGGGCCGCTTTATTAAACCGGAACATAACAGATCACATTATCTGTCTGAGCACTTCACACAGAGACAACACAATGCACAACTGTTCACACAGCAAATACAGGCACCCAGACCTAGACCACATCTTATAAAAACGCTTTCACACCTCCCCCTCTGACATCAATGTTCACATAGAGGCATGTTTGGGAATTGGCCTCATATAACAAACACCACTCACACATCTGTGCCTACAACATTCACCTATGAGTATTAACATTCAAACAAATTATTTGCATGTAATGAGTCAGCAACATGGTATGAGGATGACAGAAAGAAGAGTCAAAGCATATGCTATCCTAGCTGCAAGTTTTTTTCCGAAGGCACTCAAATAAGACATACATGTACCTCTGGGCAAGGCACTGTGTGCCCACAATTTGTGACTTAACCACACTGGACAGAATCCACAGGCATTGAACGCTTCTCACAATCCTCCTGCAACATCTTTCACCACCACTACAGTACAGTGACACTTACACAACCTCTTCACATACCCCAGGCAGTTGTGACAAAACAAAAAATTCACTAGCATCTGCCCCAGTTTTATACATGTTGCCCCAAAAAGGCCATGGAAACCCTTTCTCAATAATTTACCTAGCAAAACACAGTCAGACCAACAGCATTCACCAACTCCTCTATTGTGAATACACAACCCTTGTCCCTTGACACCTTGTGCGTCTCAGGACACACTAGCATGCAGGGTCACCTTCCACGCACACCACTGATTGGATTATGAAGCACCAGCTATCGGCCACCAATGAAAATGGCCAGACCACAATGCCCACAACCATTACAACACCCTTTCCACCACCTGATGAAACCACATGCATGCCTCATATCATACAGAACTTGCAGCCCCTATGCGCTATCAGATGCTTTTGGAACAACAAATAGAACACCATTACCATAGGGCCATGCTTCCCTGTGACATTTTTCTATGTATTTCTTTACAGGTGACCTCTCAGACCTACAGAGAACCTGGTTAGGGTTAAGAGGAATGACGCCACTGAGTCTGCAGTCACTCAGTTCCCCATACGCAGACACAGGGCCCAGAGCATTCAGAGAGACGAGGTGGATGAGCTAGATGGCAGCCTTTAAAGCCACAGTCCATTTGAATGATCCTGGGGGGCGATGATGCTTATAGAGCACCGGACTGAGGCTGGGGTTTAAAGTTCCAGAGGGACTATGGTGTTGGTGGGAACCTTTCAGGTTAATCCTAGACCCCAGGGTCAGATTCCGATGTGGAGGAGCCGTGCAATCGATGGATCACTAACGCAATTGGGGAAGATGTTAGAGCAGGACAGATGAGAGGTTCCAGTGGACGGACAACCTGTGGAAGGACCATGTGAAGGCAAGAACAAACCCTTGGGACCATGGTAGGAAAGGCCTGCTCCAACCATATGGAGGCTTTAACGACGATTACCACAGCACCTCTGGTTCAGTGTGGTATTATGCCCAATATGTTTGAGCTGCTGAGAGGGTCACATTGTAAGGGAAATGTACATATAGGTCCAATGAGATGTACATGTGCAATGAGCCATACCGTGCAAACAACCAGGCTGTTTTCTAGTAGCCCATAAGAATGTAGGTGATGCAACATACCATGCACACCAAATGGGGGTGATTTCTGAACCACAAATTAGTGTCCATCCCTGCTATTGGTTTGCAGCTGCAGGGCATGACTAATGGTCCACACCAGCTGTACGGTGAAGTTAGTCGGGTATGGCGAAAGAGGGTGGCCCATGGGGCAGAGGAGTGGGCAGACAGGCTTTGTGTTCACAAGCCCTGTACATACCAGGACCCAATTGAATGGTCTTTCCCTCTACAATTCCAGGGCCGGTTTGATGAAATGTCCTGGGAAGTTATTGCCGACCCTGACGGTGGAATAACTTCCCTGGACATTTAGTTTTGGCATCTCAGGGGACGTGGGATGGGGCGGGGGATGGACCAAAGTTGAGTCCCCCGGGCAGCCTAACCATGCTATTAGGGGGCTAGATTGTGGGGTTGTTCTGCAGGGAAGTGTAACTTTTATTTTGCAGCGTCCAGCATTGCGGCATCTAAATGGAGTGGACATCGCACCATTGTGAACATTACTTGCCATGGCACCACGGCTCCATGTGAAATGGCCAGAACTGAGGTAGCCGGGTCCAGTGCCTGTAACATGCAGGTTGGGTACTGGAATCACTGTCCCTGGCCATCTTCTGGGACATACAGGCATGTTTTCAAATTTGGATCCAGGGGGGTTCAAGCCATGCCCCATGGGATCAGACTTTCTATTTCATTTGTACATCCGGTTCAGCCCAGAAATAAATAGGAGTTGTACATGCGAGGACAAATTCGGGGACCAATGTCATTTAGAACATATTTGCACCATGGTTGTGTGACATTTTTTGTCTCATATTCATAGACATCAGTGTTGTCACATAGTATGGTGCCCAAGAACATGCTTCTGAGTACCGTGATCAGGGACACCCCAATTGCTTTCCACCACTCCCAACACTCACACCCTCTCTGTCGCGAGTACAGTTCAACCTGTCCTCCTCCTGTCATGGTGCACACTGAATTTGTTCCAAGCACAGCATGGACCACCACTGGACATACTATGTGCTGGGTACAAGCACATATTACACACAGATGCTTTATTCATAAGTCACAAGTGCATACTATGACTTCACTCAGCACATATGCCCACAAGGCCTCTGTCATTTTGCAAAGGTATGTGTCAGGCTCTGAAGGGTCTCTAGAGACAAGCTGCGTGAATACCGGGGAGTTACTTGTTCAAACTATGGCTGAGGGCTTCCAGCATATGTCAGACAACGAGTCCAGGCCCTGGCTGCTACCACGAACCATCTAAATGCGACATTGCTAAGTCTCATGGAAACATGCCAACACACCAGCCCCAGGCCCCAGCAACCACCAGAGGGGAGGTTGTATAGGGGGGAAGGTATACCAACAGGCAAGGAGAGTCGTCCCATGCTGTCGCTGAGGGTTTCCATGTCTGCCATGGTGACCATTTTTTATATGGAAAAGGATGCAGTTAATGTTTGGTAGAAATTGTTTTGGCATTTCATGTGTGACTCCCTTTTCCAGTGTGTTGTCAACATCCATTGTATAGCACACAGGGCCTTGGACATGGCTATTATTTCCCACACTGCAGCCACACATGGTTGTATGGTTGGGGTTGCAGTGTTCCTGTTCTCAGTGGCCCTTGACTCAGCCATCTTGGACTTCATGAGTAGAGGGGCTGCATACTGCATGTTGGACCAGTGGCAAAAGACACAGCATGCCTGGTCAGAGTGCAGTCAAAGGTTCCTGTTCTACCAGCTTTTCAAGTCATCAGACCCATGATTGCACAATGCATATTGTGATACATGAAAGGAAACAGGCCAGTGGTCCAGGTAAAGTCGGACATAAACATCACCTTAATGTCATTGAACAGATGACACCTGTGCATTATGCAGGCAGTTGTGAGGACATCCTGTGTATACCTATAGGTGTGCTAACACCTGCAGCATCCCATAGTCTACCATCATTCACATATTACACTGGGGTTTCTACTTAGAAAACGAACCTCATATGGGGCGGTAGTCTCTCTGCCCGGCAGCGAAAATAACGGATGGTGATGTGAGAGTAAAGGTGTTAAATAGCTGTGACCCCACAGCGCAGCAATACATTACGGTAGGTTGTGATGGATTGTGGGAGAAAGAATCATGTAGACATGCAACAACACACCAGCACCATTAGCCTGACACTGAGGTTTCAGAGAGCATGGATGGATCCGCGCGCGACCAGACCGAAGCCATACCAATATGCATGAGTCTGAACAAGGTGTCCCTGTCACACCACATGATCGATCCACAAGATATATATATATATATATATATATCTCTATATAGAGATATATTGTCACGCCCTCTGGCCTTTGGGTTAGAGGGGCGAGGGTAACGGAGAATTTCGTTGGTGAGTTCAAAATAAACTAAGCTTTTCCTCAGGTGGATGCTGGGGAATGTCGTTTGGCTCTTAAGAAGGAAGTTTAGTCACATGGTCCGATGTTAAGGCAAACTGACAGAAGTTATTTTAAAGTAAAAGTTCAAGGTAAACTGTACACAGGAATTCTGGTCCATTCAGGCTTATTTGCAACACAGCATTTAGATCAGTATTAAACTGCCTTCACAGGCTTTTAAACACATGCAGAGCGTGGTTAACAACATTGCTCAGTTTTAGAGAAAACAGCTCTATTTCAGCAAGGTAAAAATACTTCTTTTTAAACTTGTGTTTGTGAAGCACTTAATAGCAAAAGAATAACTCAGTTCCTCTGGAACAAACCCTCTTCCTTTCACTCCTTCCTTTCAGGAGAAGGTTTTTAAACTCAAAATAAGGAAAAAAGTAGCAAAACGTTCACACGCTCTCTTCAAGGTGACTCAGCACTTTCCTGAGACATGCAAACACGTGGAGGTTTTATTCAAACCCAAATTCCTGGCTCAAGTCCAGTTACCTGCTTCTAGGAGGACTTTCTCCATTCAATGCTAGCCTTTAGCATAATGATTCCATGCTTGTAGCTTGACAAGGGGGTCAGTCCATGGGGATATCTAGATCTTTGCAAATTCTCCCCTGCAAAATCAATCTGCATACTCCTCTGGTGTTGTTAGGGCAGAGGCCGGTTCTGAGCTCTGGAACACACGCGTGCACATCCGAATACAGCCTCCGGGGGGTTTCTATGTCTCTCCCTGAGCTCAACTCTCCCCCGATAAAGGACAGTCAGTACCTGAAATGCAATGGGCAGTTCTCCCTGGTTACGTGCTCCACAACTCAACGGTTCCTAGGTATCCTTCCAGCCCCTCTGCAGAACAGCTCTCTGACCTATGCACTCTCTGGTTATCTCCTGGAGTGCTGCAGGTGCTCGCTCCACTGGTTTCCAACTCTTGATTCCCCTGATCGCCATCTGACGTCTTCGGAACCTCCTGAGACCGCAATCATGCCCACCATCCCCAGAGCGTCTTCCTTATCCTCCAGTCATGAGTTTTCCTTGTCCTCAAGAGCTTCACATTTCCTCTGAGCTTCTCCGATCCCCCTTCCTGAGCTGCGTTCGCAGAGGTTTTAGTAATTTCCCTCTACCATGGGCTCCAGCCCTTCCTCCACCAATCACTCACAGGTGATTGTAATCACCACAATCTCAAGCCTGCAGTTACAGGTCATAGGAGTTAGGGTGTGGCTGCCTGAAACTTTCTCGTACAGTCCCTCGGGTTCCTTTCTCTATGAGGGGCCTGATATCCATGCCCACTGCAGGGAGTAATTCCTCCTTTCTCTAAGTTAAAGTCATTGAGCCTTTCTGATACTCATAGGCTCAAAACAGGCTTCCTTGCGCACAACTCATACCTACAACAGACCAAGACAGGGTGTCGCGCATCAGCAAGCACGGCTCAGACAGGTGGTTCAATAGACTATTCAGCCACAGTCAGCAGGTGGTGCTGCATAGGTGGACACGTTGCAGCACCTGCAACACATTACATTGGGAGCAGACACCCCCCAATAGGTACAGTGATGTTGGATCAGGTTTCCCTAAGGAAAACTGTGATGGAGGTGTTTCAGGCCTAATGCCTTCATGCTCATTTAATTGCAATATGTGTCTCATTCATCAAGGACATCAATGGCTGGTTACCTTACAAGAAATGTGTATCGAGCACAAGTTCGCATAATCAAAGGAGAAAAAATGGTATCTTGGTCCCAGAGATGGCCATTCACTGATGGACACGAGCACATGCAACTGACACAAACGGCCAATCATGCAGTGTCAACCAAGAAAGGGACCAAGACATGTCATACGGAGCATTTAATTGTCATATTATTATTTATTTCAACCTTTTTGATTTCAACAAGTTTTATATACCAGCCCCTTCCCACGAGATCAGGGGTCGCGTTTACATTGAACAAAACATTTTACACGGAACAGAATAACTTATGTTATAGTGAACATATGAATCGATTCATCCGGATAACATGTACAGTGAACATATGTGGAACTATCATACCACGACAACTATGTCACAGTGTTAGGTTAATTCTGAGCAGTTTGTGTTGAGCAGTGGTATATTAATGAGAATTAAGTGTGTTTTAACGTATAATGTTTGAAGGAGTATTAGGGTCATTTTCATTAATTATCGAGGGAATAGATAAGTCTTTTAGCTATTTTCTGGAATTGTACGAGATATTTGACTGATCTTAGCTTATCCGGGAGGGTATTCACAATTGCTAGGGGGCAACATATGAGAAAGGCGCTGGCCGCTGGTTGATTGGGTTTGGTGGTACAGAGGTGGTGATTTGTATTGTGTATGTGTTGTTGAGAGCAAGTTCTTCGAAGTCTGGATTGGGGGGAATAGAAGTGAAGACACAACGGGAGTTAATGGACATTTTGTTTATTGTGTCATTTAAATATGATCATTAAGTATTTGTATTTCATCCTTGCTCCAAACTGGTGAAATGTAGCACCGATCACTATGTCAGTGCGTAGCTGGCCTTCAGGGGTCACAACCTCATCTCAACAGGAACATAATGGTCTAAGTGAAATGCTGATGACGTTCCAGGGAAAGGATACCAGAAGTACTATGCAAACACTAGCCCTACAGCACATTGGACTGTGATGTCCTGTCATCAGGTACAGGCTACAAGCATTCATCAATTTAATAGTGTGCTTGGCTCCCTTAATGGACGAAACCGAGGTTACAGTTAGAAAAAAAAAACTATTTTTCGACCAAAATGTAAACGGGCAATATATTGGGTCAATCTGCCATACTAGGTGGGGTTCAAACCACATTTAACTATTTATTGGAGTCAGTGCTCCTAAAACCACCATCACCAGTACCTTCACAGGTGTCATCATCACAAACCATCCTCCATAGGCGAAACAAATGCCCATAGCTCATCACCTGTCCCAGACAGATCCAAGTATTTGAAGTCCAGGATATCTGGGTCTGTGATGGACCTTGCGTCTGACCCAGTATGGCATATTCTTAAGTTGCGTTAATGTTCTGTAATAGCTTGCAGTATAGCGTGCAGGACATTCCTGCCCCAACCACCAGTATCCTGTTGATTAATGTCCAACTCGATGTGCCAATGTAGGGTCATAAGTACCGAGCAGTTGCCCCAACCAAAGATCAGCAGGTTTCACAAACGACTATTCATTAATGGGTCGAATGCAGTGATATCCTGGGTCCCTATTATAATAATGAACGTTTATGGAACTTTTTCCCGCACGCAGGAACTTGACTTCGGCCAAACCAACCTTTTTTACACCCAGCTACTCTAACATCTTTTACTACATCCTCCGGCAGACAAATGTCCAGAGTTTTCGATTTACACATTGAGTGAAAAAAATATTTTCTCTTCTAGTCTTAAATAGTTTACTCTGTAGCTTCATTGCATGTCCCCTATCCTGGCTATAGTCTGATGATGTAAACAATCAGTCTCACGTTGTCACTCATTCTAACTACCATTCAATTAATTTATACGACACCCTCTATCATATCTCCCCTCAGCCAGACTCTCTTTTCCAGCGGTTACCAAGAGGGCAACTAACCTTTTGCGCATCTCTTCATAGGGGTATCCTTAGCCATCACCCCCGGTAACCATTTTGGGTGGCGCTCTATACTCCTCTAAAACCTTTTTCTAAGATAATACTATATTACTACTACTATCTTTTAGCATTTATCAATAAGCGCTACCAGTCGCACAGCAGGCACCTGTACAGACATATAAGAGACGGTCCCTGCTCGTCAGAGCTACAATCTAATTAAGAACAACACAAAAGAAGTTTGTAGAAGAGGTAGAATAAGGGAAAGGAGGAGTGAGGACACGGTACGGTCAGGATCCAAAAGCAGCAGGTGAAGATTGAGCTTTTTCAGCCTAGATTTTGAAGAGGGTCAGGGAAGGTGCCTGCACGTACAGAGACAGGCCACGTCCTATTCCAGGCATAGGGAGGCAGCAAGGTGAAAAGAGCGGAAGTCTGGAAGTTTAGTCAGTAGAGGAGAAGGGCACCTAGTTAGAAGCAGTTGGACTAGAAGAGCGGAGTTCACGAGGGGGGTTGTGGGGAGAAGAATAGTGCTAAAGGTACTGAGGAGCCACAGAGTGAATCACATTTATAGGTTAGCAGGAGAAGTTTTGAACTGGATGTGGAAACAGATAGGGAGCCAGTGGAAGAGACTTTGAAGAGAGGAGTAATGTGGGCAAAAGCAAAGCTGGCGGTAGATCAGACGTGGCAGCGGGAGTTGCTGAACAGATTGAAGGGGAGAGAGATGATTCAGAGAGGAGAACCAGCAAGTGAGTAGGTTTACAGTAGTCAAGTACGGGCGGTGACCAACGAGTGGACATGCAATTTTAGTAGTGTGTTTCCCAGAAAGGAGAAGGACGCTGATTTTTGGACAATGCGTTATAGAGAAAGAAGCGGCAGGGATCTTAGCTACGAGGTGGATATGTGTGGAGAAAGGAGAGTGAGGAGTCCAAAAACCACCCCCAGGTGTGTGTCTGTGTCGGCGAGGAAACAGGGAGGAGAACAGAGCCATCCCCAGAGAGTAAGAAGGGAGGAGGAGGAGCGGAAGGTTTTAGTGGGAAAGATGAAGAAGTTCTCATCATCTTGGCCATGTTTCCAATTTCAAGCAGCAGCGAGACATCCAGACAGCCAATGGGCAGACAGAGATCTGGTCTGGATTGACGGAGATGACCGTTCAGGCATACAGAGAGGTAGATCTGGGAGTCAACGGCATACAGATTGGTCACGAAAGCAATGGGGAAAGAGATAAAGCGCACCAAGGGCATTGTGTATGGAGAGAGAGAAGAGAGAGTGGACCCCAAGACAGATCCTTGGGTACGCCAACTTATGAGCGGAGTAGCCAGAGGAGGAGGAGCCACCAGAGCACACACTGAAGGAGCGATGGCGGAGATGATATGTTGAGGAGAAACAAGGATATAACAGAGCCCCGAAAGCCAAGCAATAAGCAGGTTATCCTTGGAGAAGATCATGGTCAACAGTGTCGCAAGCAGCAGAGGAGATGTCATGAAGGATGAGGACAAGGATGTACAAGCCTTTAGATTTTGGCCAAGGAACAAGTCACTGGAGAGCCTGGACAAGCGCTTGTTTGGTTTCAGTAGAGTGCAAAGGGACGAAATCCAATCCGTAAGGGATCAATGGAGGGCATGCAGGAGAGAAGTCAAGAGGTTGCCTGTGAACCGCATGGTTCAAGTAGTTTAGAAGAATGAGGGGAGGAGGCAGTAGATTGGTCTGATCAGTCCGAAGGACAGTGGATCAAGTGATTGTTTCTTTGAGGAGAGGTGGTGACCCACAGCATGCTTAACAGGCTGTACTGGGGACCTGTTGCAGTGGAGAAGTGACAGGTTTATACTATGAAAGATAGAAGGGACCATGGTGGAGGAGTATGTGGCCTGAGAAGACGGGTGGGGATAGGAATACGGATTCAGTCATATGGTGAGTTTGGAGGAAGAGAGAAGGCTGGGCAGGTTTCCTCTTGCCAGAGATCTGCAGGTAAGGCAAGCAGGGGTGGGAAGTGCAGTGGGGTTTGGGGAATGGATCTGTGGACTCGAGTGAAATTATCTGACTTTGTTGGTAATTGTAGTTTGATCTTGTGTATTTTGTCATGGACTAGCCATGGTTTTGGCATAAATGGATTTCGGGATATGGTCAGAGGCGGAGGGATTATTAGGAGAGAGCTGATGGTAGTAATAGAGACTGCCGTGCTCACGAGGTCAAAGAGATTTAGTCGATGGACATAATAGTCTTGTTTGGTCAAGAGTCTAGGGCTGACTGGAATGAGATACGACTGAATTTGAAGTGTAGAAAGTCTTCAATGGAGGCGGTAATTTGAGCAAAGCAACACTCTCAGAGTGGTCACAGTAAATGTTAGATAGCGAGGTGTGGGATGAAAGCCAGGGCTGAGGTACAGATCATCTCACAGGACGTGGGGTGGGTGGAGCAAGAGCATACAGAGCTTAGGATATGTGCAGCGTTATATGGAAGTTACAGCCACGTTCAACAGCATTTTGGATGACATCGTGGAAGAAAGAAATGGAGAAATGGTGAAAGAGAGAGCCAGGGGCCACTAGCAGGAAGTTTTCTAAATAGGTTGGAGGTAGAACAGGACTAGTCTGAGGCAGCGGGAGATGAAGATTAAAGCTTAAAGTTCAGGGTCCATAAGGGCAGAACTGATCTATGGATCTTGGAGGGTAAGTTGAGCTAGAGAAGTATAGGGTCAGATCCAGGCAGTGGGCCCCATGCTGGTGAGTGGGGGCAGTGGAACAAAGTTGTGAGGTCATATGATGAGGTAAGGTAGAGGAGCTTAAAAGCATGAGGATCAGAGTGGTTTTATCGACGTGAATGTTAAAAGGGAACATCGCCACCCTTGTTATGGGGGTTGCAGGGAGGAGCTTACCCTGCCCTGCTCCCACTGCCGACGCCGTCATCCAGTTTCTGGGCTCGATGTTTAAAAGTCCTTTTTAAGATCCGGCAACCAGAATTGCACACAATATTCAAGGTTCAGTCGCACCATGTGAACGATCCAGAGGCATTATAAAATATCCTCTGTTTTCTTTTCCATTCCTTTTCCTTATGATACCTATCATTCTATTTGCTCGCTTTGGCCGCCGCTGCACACTGGGCAGAGGGTTTTAACAGCTTACAAAAGAGGTGGGCTGAGGGGAGATCTGATAGAAGGTCTATGAATTAATGAATGGCTTAAACACGTAAAACAGTAGAATCGTCTTTTTCTTCCATCCAAAGTAGAAAGACTAGGGGGACACGCAATGAAGTTATACATGTAACCCCATTTAAGACTAATAAGAGACAATATTTTTTTCACTCAATGCACAATCAAACGCTGAAATTCATTACCAAAGGATGTAGTAAAAGTTGTTGGTGTAGTTGGGTTTAAACTAAAGGTTTGGTACAGTTTTCTAGGGAGAAAAGTCCATAAGCCATTATTTAAGAGGACCTGGGAAATCCACTGCGTTACTCTTGTGATAACCAACATGGAATCTGTCGAACCCTTTGGGAACCTGTCCGTTATTTGTGAACTGGATTGGTCATTGTTAGAAACAGGATACGGTGCTTGTTGGCCATTTGGTCTGTCCCAGCTTCCCATATATTGACTATAAACAAAAAGCCCACATGGTGCTATCTAGTCTGGGTCCTTCAATATCAACAACTACAATAGTTCCCTTTTTAACTATAGAAGTCCTCTGTGATTGTCCCCATGCTTTTTTGAATTCCGTATACCATCCTCATCTCTACCACGCTTTCCACTGGGAGACCTATGCCACGGATCCAACCACTCTTTTCTGTAAAGAAATATTTCCTCCTATCACTTCCTGAATCTATCCACCTCCACCCTCGTTCCATTCCCCTCGTAGTCATAGCTTGCTTTCCATTGAAAGAGGCTCTCCCCCTGAACCATTTATGCCACAGAGGTATTTTAAACATCTCAATCATATCACCTCTATCCCGCCATTTCCCATAAGGTGTAGAGTAAGATCCTTAAGTCTGTCCTCATATGCTTTCTAATGAAGACCACCACCCATTTTAGTAACCCCCCCCCTCTGTAACCGACTCCATCCTGCTTATATCCTTGTGCAAGTGTTGTCGACTCCATAATGGCACACTATACTCCAAATGAGTTCGACACCAAAGCCTATATAGAGGCACTGATCCCCTCCTTTTTTCTGCTAGCCATTCCTCTCCTTATGCACCCAAGCATCCTTTTAGTTTTTGTGCCGTCAGCCTTTTCTACCCTTTTAGCTACTTTTATTATCATCATACACAACCACGACTAGGGTCCACCGCTCTTCTTTAGTGGCCAAAAGTCTTTCCACCCCCTATACTATTTTTGCTCCCTTTATTGCTGCAGCCCAAAGGCAATGACCTTACACCTTTTAACATTAAATCCCCATCTGCGAAATTCTAGTACCCTTTCTTCAGGCTTAGCAATATCCTTCCTCATGTTTATCTACAAACTTCCTGGGTGTCTATTACTCTATTGCAGATTTTGGTATCATCTGCAAAGAGGCAAACAAACCTTAACCCGACAACTCTTCCGCTTAATCACTAACAAAGAGGTTAAAAAGAATCGGACCAAGGACAGATCCCTGGGCAACCCCACTGTTACCATCCCTTCTCCTCAGAGTGAGCTCCATTTACGCTGTACTCTTTTTGTCCCCTCCTACCCAAGTAACTTTATGGTCCATTCCTATGGTTGCTCAGTTCTAAATACACCACATCTAGGGCTTTCCCTCGATCCAACTCCCTATTCACCCAGTCAAAGAAATCAATACAGAGTTTGTCTGACAAGACCTGCCTCTGGTGAATCCATGCCTGCCTCAATATCCCTGTAACCCACAGGACTCCAGAAACCTCACTATTTTCTCGTTTAGCATCGTTGAATAATTTACTCACAACCGAAGTTTCCCTAATTGGCCTGTTCGTTTTTCAACCACATCCTTATTTTCTCCGCTTTTGTGTAAATGCCCCACATGAGCCGCTCGCCAAGCCTTTGGCACCACTCCCAACTCCCAACGATGCATTGAAAAGGTTAGTCCAATGGAGCTGCTAGAACCGCCCCAAGTTCCGCTCAGTAATTCTAGGGTGTATCCCCATCCGTCCCCATCACACTTTGTCTACTTTAAGTTGAGCTAGTTTCTCGCAAACACAATCTTCTGAAAAATTGTTCACGGATGTCCCTCGCTTCTGTTCCTGTGTGTGGGTGTTTTCTGAGGTCCTGCTCCTGTTTTCTTTCACATCTGTGAACACAGAACAGAAATATTTGTTCAGCAATTCCGCTTGTTATATCCTCATCAGCTTCTACATAGTTCCTCCCCTTCACCCTTTAGTCTGACAATACCAACTTTTTGCCCTTCCTCTTCTCACTAACATATTCTGAAAAATGTCTTATCCCCGCCATGTTATTGCATTGGCTATTTCTCCTTTTTTTGAAACTTTGCTTTCCTGACTACTTTGTTAGCTTCTCTAAGTTGTTTCCAAATATAGATGCCTGTTCTTCCTCTCTCTGTGATCTCTTGTATTTCATAAAGGCCTCCCTCTTGTTCTTCCACCTTCTCAGCTACTTTCTTTTCGAAAGCCATAGTGATCTCCCCCCCCCCCCCCTTTTTTTTTTTCCCTTTTACCTTTATTTACCATTTTAATAAAAAGGTTTGGTTGCCCTTACCAAGATCCCCTTTCAGTTTTGCCCACTGTTTTTCTACCTCCCCCAGCCATTCCCATCGGGTTCCGCTAACGACTTCCCTTAGTCATTGTCCCATCTTCGCAAAGTTAGTCTTCCTCAAGTCCCGAAGACCCTCACCTTGAAATGGATTCTAAACGAGCCCTAGTTCCTAATACTGAACCACTCCTTCTCCCCTTCTTTCCTACCCCCTGTCCTTTCTGAATATAGTCTGGTTATAGCTTACATCCCAGTCATGGTTTTTCTGTGAACCATGTTTCTTTACCTGCCACTCAATCTAAGTTGCCCACTTCCACAAAAGCTTCAAACATCAGGGATCTTATTTCCCATGGCTAACGGGCATTGTATACACCCCTGCTTTCCAATATGTTATCTCGGTTTACCCATTTCAATTAAAGGCATTTAATGTATCAACTTACCTGGGGTCTTATCTTCACCCATGCCCAACCAAATCGACGTTAAAAGCCCTTTTAGTAAGTAGATTAGCCAGTCCACTAACTGACACGTGGTCGGACCTTTCTTGGGACATATGGAATGCCATCTCTGCCTCTGCAACACTGGGGAAACAGCATCCCATGGGTCCTAGGAAGGAAACCAAAACGCTCTCGATGACACCATCCACGCAGGTCATGCATATGATCTCCAGGATGCGAGCCTCTGCTGCCTTGACCTTTTACCCTCAAAAGGAAGGCTTGAAGAGCACACCACCTGTGCACCTAAGTGGCTTCACCCTCTGTCCCAGGAGCCATGAAGTCACCTTTGAATATTGCTCCAGAGGGATACCTGGCAGTATCATTTGTTCTGACAGGGATTAGCAACATTGGGTAATAGTCAGTGACTTGATGAGGCTCGGGAAAACTCTCCGTAGCATCTGGGATTTTTGGCACTCAGGCAGAACAGCATACCTCTCGTGGACATCAAGTCTGCTCAGCAGATGGATGCCTCATTACCCCTCAGAAGAGAATCATGCCACTACCCAACGTCTCTGCTGTATCAAATAGAGAGATTTGTGAACTTATTAGCCTCTATCACTCCCAGTACAGCTCCTAATGACCCCTGCCCAGACAGCTGGATCAAGGACCTGCGACATGACCCTCAGTCAAATATTGAGCCAAAAATTACTGAACCAGTCCTTCTCAACAGGTTCATTCCCGCAGAATCTGAAACACACTTCCATCAGGCCCCTACTGAAGAACAGCAGGCTTGACCCATCCAAGGTTGAATCCTTCAGGCCTATCTCGAGCATCCCACAGCTTGCAAAAATCATTGAGAAAGCCGCCCAACAACAAATCCAGCATCATATTGACACTGAAGCACCACTAGATCCATCTCAACACGTCTTCAGGGAAGCACTGGAGTCGACACAGTCCTTACAACCCTATTCAACGTCTTGGTAACAGGAATAAATAACATACAACAGGGATTCGTCCTCATATCATGGACATCTCCGTCGCCTTCGACTCTGTGAGTCATGACATACTCCTACAACGCTTGAAAGATAAGGGGATTCAAAGCACAGCACTTGAATGGTGTAAATCCTACCTATCTAACAGGTGGCAACAAGTAAAAACAGGTCACGCATCATCAGAACCATTCCTGCAATCTCAGGGAGTACCCCAAGGATCGTCCTTATCGGCACTGATGTTCAATATCTACATGCAACCGATATGCGACTTGATCAGATCCTTTAACGTACAATGCCTCGCTTACGCAGATGACATCCTCCTATACATGCCGTTCGCAATTGACCATCCAGTATTTTCCCCAATAATCAACCTGCTTTGAAGCTGTTGCCGAATGGTTGCTATCACAAAACCTTCGGATTAACCATAGCAAAACTGACGTCCTTTTCGTCACGAGGAACCGTAAGTTCATACCTCCCCCATCACTACTCGTCAACAACGTAGAGTTGAAATCAAAAGCTACAATCCGTTATCTTGGCATCACATAGGACCAGCACCTGGATATGACAACACATGTGAAGAACGTCACAAAGACTATATATCATAAGATCAAAACGTTACGTCACCTCCGCCCCCTACTAGATCCTACCGACTTCTGAACAACCTTCCAGGCATTAGTCCTCCCCCAGCTGGTTTTCGCTACCATCATCCTCCATGGTCTCTCACAATCCACCTGAACTCCGCTGCGCCTTGCTATGAATGCAGCTGCGCGAGTCCTTTCTGGATCGTCTCGATCTGACCACATAACGCCTATCATGAAAGATCTGCATGGTTACCTTTACATGCCAGACTCCAGTATAAGTCTTTAGTCCTTACTTTCAAGGCCCTAAATAACCACCCCCCCTACGCCAATCAGCAAGCTTATTCACGGCACCCTGGAAACTAGAAAAAGGAGACCCACTTCAATGAACACCTTAATAGTCCCTAAAATGATAACGAAGTGCACTAAGGCCACCTCCAACAGGGCCTTCTCCTTATTTGCTCCTTTAAACTGGCAGCGCTTCCCCACGAAAATCCGTGCTATAAAAAGCCTAATTCTATTCAGAAAAGCATTGAAATGCCATTTGTTCACAAAATGCTACCCAGAAGACAAACCCAGACATTAGCAAAAACTAGCACCCCCAATACAACCAGAAAAGGGCTATTGGTCAACCTTCTCTCTAGTCCTATGGTGAACCACCCGAAAAGCACATGCAATATCCAAACGAGTTTATAATATTGTATAAAACATTAAGCATTAAGTTTAACCTGTACATAGTTTCTCCGGTTTGTCCCTTGTTGAATTTCCCTGTTCATTGTAAACTCAATGTTACTTGTATGCATTGTAGTATGTTCGTGTTCAATGTACACCGCACTGATGGTAATAGCGCGGTATAAAAGAAATGTTAAATAAATAAATAAATAAAATCACCAACCACTACTACCCTGCGCTTCCTAGTGGTCACTGATTCTGCAACTTTGGGGTACTTGAGCTCTGGTTCTTCCTTCCCCATCTTATGATCATTTGACAACACTGTGAGGTATGGTTTTCTTTGGTTCATGGCTTGCAATTTTCCTTTTGGCTTGTGAAGTTGTGTATGTTCTATGTGCAATGCCTAAGTTTGTGTGACGAGCAGGGGGCACTCTGATGTGGCAATTCCACCTCTTAGATATCTCCCTGACTAATAGTGGCTGTTGATTCTGGTCCCCAAGTGAATGAAAATATATGGGATGCCTATTCCCAGCTTTATTAGAGGCAGTCCTTTAAACATAAAAATGAAGCTCAAAAGGAAAAAAGCACAGATGTCCTTGCATTTCCCTAGAGGGAGGCAGCAGCTTCTTCTGGGGGTGCCTTCCTTACTTATTCTTATAAATTCTGCAGTCACTTGCCATACCTCAGTTATTCAGTAAAGATAAGTCACAGTGCAGCTCCATAAAGCATTTTTCAAAAAACAAAAAAACAAAACAAAAATCAATCTAATCCTGTTTTCTTGTAATCCCAAACCCAGGGCTAGGGCTGCTGTCCATCCTGCCTGACGGGCCGACAGGCCTGAATTTTATACTGCTTACAGTACAAACAACTGGCAGGTTTAAACCTTTTCCATGGTCCTTCAGCTCCCAGTACACTGCACATTCAAGGCAATGGGACTCTAACCCACTCCCTAATCTCTGATGCCAGTGGGACTCTTTCCCTAGTTTCAGAACCAATGGGACTCTAACCCACTCTCTAGTCTCAGGGTTAATGGGACTCTAACCCATTCTCTTCTGAGCTGGCAACAACACTGCATTAGTCCCAAAAGAGACTTTCTACCTTAGGTGCAGCGTAGTCCCAGAGTTGTTCCCCATACCAGCGAGAGTTCATCCTGTGCTGTCCAACACACACATACAGCTGTCTCTCTGGGGAAAATCTCCCTCCCTTAGTTCAGAGCCATTTAATTTTAATAAGCACTTGGCCTGCTCTCAGGGCCACGCCATTGAACCAATTCCTCAGCTTAGCCTCAGTGACTTCTGGGAGTTGTAGACCCTACTAGACGCCATATTAGATTGCAGCTTCCCTCTGAATTTAAGAAGGAGAGCCCTTTCATAGCCAGTTTCCTTATACAATGATTTCCCTACAAATCCTGATATTTATTCAGGTTAGGGAGCAGAGTAATGAGCAGGCCCCTGCCTCCTCCCCACACTTGAAACTCTTTTTATTTTATTTATGTCTAGTATGGAATCATCCCTTTATTCTTGAATTGTCTGCATGTGAAGAGTAAGAGCCTCACAGAGGCTTTACACACCTTTGTGTCTGAGTATGGAAAAGAGATAAGAGGTTACGGCTTGCTCCTTAAGCCTAAACAGGAATCTGCAGTACTGGAGAGAACTTTGCCTACTAGAGAAGATATGGTTGGAAGGTTGGCTGCCACATGCTGAAAAGAGGAGAGAAAATAGATTCCAATGTAGGAGGGATAAATTACATTATATTTTACTATGTGCTCAGGAGCCTAATTCATGATTCCCAGGGCTGACGCTACCATTAGGCGGTCACCTAGAGTGCCATCCCTCCAAGGGCTCACATTGCTGGGACCGACAATGGAGAGGGACAGCAGCAGCAATGTTTTTAACAACTGAGCCAATATTCAAGTGGCATGGTCACCGCATTAAGTGCCGACCTTATTGCTTAACTTGATACGTATATTCAGCGCTACTATCCATATAGGTAGAGGCATTGAATATATGTGTTCAACAGTGACCACGCTGGCATTTATCCATTTAGAGGCTAGATATAGCTGCTAAATGGATAATTTGTGACACTCCTGCTCCTTTCCCTAACCTGGCCCATTATTATACTGTTAATATCTGGCTATTAGCAATTTAATCAATCTGATAATATCCACATCATTTTTTTTTAGTCTATGGTTAAGGAAGTTATATTACATTCACCACCCATTAGTGAACACATAACTCCATATCAGTCCAAATGTTCTGTGAGTTTCAACAGATTTTAGAGCTCATTGGCTCTCAGTATACAAGTAGCTGGTGGAAACATTTCACTTTTTAATGTAGAATAGATTTACATCAAATTCTTATCCCATTTATGAACCGTAATAAAATCCAATGGTATACCAGTTATGTGTTCTGTAGAGACCATAATAACACATTCAGAAATGTGTGCTGACCCTTAGTTCTGGAATACACTCCCAGTCATTTGTACACAGTCTAGTTATGTGGTTTTTCGTAGGTGATTGAAAGTATGGCTGTTTGCGCAGGCATATGATGGAGTTTCATTTTACTCAATGTGGCTTGAGGGTATTTGTATTAGTTTTTGCTGTCAGTATTTAGGGATGTTTTAATTGTCTGTGTTTATTTTGAGTATTTTGCATTCTACACTGCTTATGACTGCGTGTGATGTATTCTGTAAGCAACTAAATATAATTCCTTTTTTAAGCTTTATTATTGCCTTTGCTGGAAAACTCAAATAAATACAGGTATGCTGTGTACAATTTTTTTTTTTAGTGCCATCAAGTCAGTGTTGACTCATAGCGACCAAGCTACCTCTGGGTTTTCTTGGCAATGTATCACCGGAAGTAGATTGCCGCCTTTTCTTCTGAGGCAATGGAGGATAAAGTGACTTGCCCACAGTCACAAGGAATGTCAGTGGGAATCGAACCCTTGATCTTCTGGGTACCAGGCAGGTGCTCTAACCACTAGGCTACTCCTCCACTGTGTACAATATCTTGAGAAATAATTGGAAATATTGCAACTATATGTCAATATTTTAATAGTATGTTCAATGGTATACAACAACAAACAAAAAAAGATGTCTGTGCAATGTAGACATAGTAATTTCTGAGAAAAAAACAAAATATGACCTGGAGAGGATTAATGGCACCCTTCACTAATATTTGGTTGCACAACCCTCGGCAATGATAACAGCCTCCAAACGTTTCTTGTAGCCATCTATAAAATTTATACATCTGTCTGCTGGTAGTTTCTCCCATTCTTAAACTGTGATTTGTTCCAGCTCATGAATGTTTCCAGAATTCCTTTTACCAACAGCAGATTTCAGCTCTTTCCAAAGGTTCTCGAATGGATTGAAATCAGGACTCATTACTGGCCAGTTTAAAACAGTCCATTTTTTTTCCTTGTTAACCATTCTTTTGTAGTTTTGGATATTTGTTTTGGGTCATTGTCCTCCTTGAGGCCCAATAACCTTCGACCCGACCTAGCTTTCTGACACTAGGTAGCACATTTTGCTCCAAAATACCTTGGAGGTCCTCCGACCCAGGTCTCAAGTTCCTGAGGCAGCAAAACAGTCCCACAACATTATGGAGGCTCCACCATATTTAACTATAGGAAGAGTGTTACTTTTCTTCGCCTGTAACTGTATCACTGGTCTGCATTGCCAGAGAGCTCAAGTTTGGTTTCATCTGTCCATAGAACATTTTCCCAGAAGGATTGTGGTTTCTCAAGGTGGGTTTGATAAAAGATCAGGCGTGCCTTTTTATGTCTGTCTTTGAGCAGTGGGGTCCTCCTTGACCTTCTCCCATGACATCCTTCTTTGTTTAGTGTGCAGCATATGGTGCAGGTTGAAAGTACCACTCCAGATTGCTCCAGGTCAGCCTTAAGCTCTTTGGATGTTGTACGTTGTGTTTTCCAATAGTTCGTACTAACCTTCAAAGACTTCTTGGATTAATTTTCCCATCATGTCCTGGGAGGTTCTTGATATTTCCATGAGAAGAAAACCTCTTAATAACATTGTGAACAGTAGAACAGCAATCCTAAGGAGATGGCCTTGTATCCCTTTGAAGTATGATGTTTGGTGATAATGGCTTTTCTGACGGTCTCAGGCAGGCCCGTACCTAGCCCTGTACGAACGGTCGGCCGCACAGGGCACAAAGTCTTAAGGGGCGCATTTTAGCTTTCTTCCGTTGCCTGCTGCCGCCCACTTTATCTTCTCTCCGCGGTGGCAGGCAACAGAAGAAAGCTAAAATGCGCCCCTTAAGCCTTCCGCTGGCATGTAAAGCAGATCTTTCCCTCCCTGCTCTTGCTCTTGCAGGGAGGGAAAGATCTGCTTAGCATGCCGGCGATTTGCACATCGGGCGCGCCTCTTCTCTCCTGCCACGGAGGGGGGGGGGGCGCGTACCCGATGTGCAAGTCGCACAGGGCGCGATCTTCCCTCAGTATGGCCCTGGTCTCAGGCAGCTCTCTTGTAATCACCATTGTGAAATAGAACAGTGAGTGAATGTGGCCATTTTAAACATTAGAGCTATCTTTCATTGGTTGATTCAAGTCATGTGAGTACTGACAAATGATTACAGGTGCGTCTAATTTTACTGCAGTGGAAATGTGGTTCTTCTATTCAAACTGATTTGAATTGTTTATAAGGGTGGCATTAATCATGTCCTGGCAATGTCCCAGTTTTATGCTATTTCCTTTTTTAATTGACCTTGTTTTATTTGATTCTTTTATGTGTCAAATATGTGTGCATATATAGTTCAAAACCATTTCACTGGCTACTTTTTCTGGAGGTATTGGACATTAAGGGGTTGAAGTGCAAGGGTGCCAATAATGTTACAACTATTAGATAAACTGAAGAGTAGCAAATCACCTGGGCCAGATGGTATACATCCAAGGGTGTTGAAAGAACTGAAATATGAGATTGCAGACCTGTGTCACCCACCTATAGGTTCCCAGAGGCTTAAAGCATGGGAGCTACAGTGGGGCCTCTTCTTAAACAGCGGGGATTGGTATCAAGAAGGTATTGAAATGCCCCCTGGGAACTGTAGTCCCACAAGCTAATATAAGAATGTAGTTTGTAGACGAATAGCAAGGCTTAAAGAGAGGACTTTTTATTTTCCCTTCCCGGGTGAATTTTCAGCACATTGGAACAAAAGACAAAAACCATACTTCTGGCATAAATAAAGGTAAACTACTGGAACAAAATACATGCTTGTATCTTCAGCTTGGCAATAAACAAAAGGTAATTCAAACAGTCCTTTTTTCCTTTACAAGCAAGTTTCTTCACTGTTGTTTTCCTTAAACAGAATTTCTGTAGCCACTTCAGCACAATAAAGAAATCTCATCAGAAATTATTAACGTACAATCCATGCAAGACTCAGAAGATGTTTCCTCACAGAAATCACACTACATTTCCTCACATGCTTCTTCGGAGCTATACTCCCTAGGATGTAACTTAGGCTCTTTTTAAACAGTCCCTCTTCTCGGTTAAGAGAGCTCCCCTCCTCCCCTCTGCTAGAGTAAAATGGGAGGTTACCACACACAGTAGAGTTTCCTTCCTGAGAGCCACACACTCTTGGATAAGTGCAGGTAAAACTCTTACTTTCAGCTTCTCTTATACTAGAAGGAATAAGCCTACCTTCTGGATTAGTTCTCTCACGGAGCTTCTGGGTACAGGGAACTTAACGGAGCTTTGCCAAGATGAAAGCCTCTCACTGCCTTTCTCTTTCTGCTTTCGTTTGGGCACAAAAGTATCCTCAAGATAAAAATCCTTGCCCTCCTTGTACCTGTTACTAGGAAGATTCTTTCCCACAGCTTTTCTCAGCCTGGTTCCAGAAATACCTTCGTGGCAAAGTCCACTGGGCTTTTGTTCAGTTGTGCACTGCTCTCTGAAGCAAATCCCTGGTATTCTCTCCTGGGTTTCTTAATCTAGAACTTTGTGTAAGACTACGTGTGAAGCTCTGGCTCCCTGTCCAGCTCTCTGATCAGCTCTCCAATCGGCTCTCCTGTCGGCTCTGACTCTAACCTCCGGTGAATGAATTTTAACTGCGTCACTCTTGGTGTTTCCATGAGCCCCGCCTCCTCCCAGCTGTCCCTCATTACCTAATGGGCTGTGAGGTAACCTACTGCTTGGGCGTGCTCTCACACCTAGCAATTCAGTTTGTGTACGTTGCCTATAGCAACTCTGCTCCATGTGCTGCTCTAGCCTGTCATTATTAGAACTGTTCTGCTCAGTTTTTTCCTATTTCCATAGGCTCTGGCTGATCCACCTCATGACACCTGCTATTAGTAATCTGTGAACTATCATTAAAATCATCTCTAATACTTGAAGATTGGAGGATCGCCAATGTAACACCAATTTTTAAAAAGGGTTCCAGGGGTGATCCGGGAAACTACAGACCGGTGAGCCTGACGTCAGTACCGGGAAAAATAGTAGAAACCATCATAAAGAATAAAATTACTCAGCATGTAGATAGTCATGGCCTAATGGGAGACAGCCAACATGGCTTTAGACAAGGAAGATCTTGTCTTACTAATCTGTTATGTTTTTTTTGAAGGTGTGAATAAACAGGTGGACAAAGGTGAGTTGGTTGATATAGTGTATCTGGACTTTCAGAAAGCCTTTGACAAGGTTCCTCATCAGAGACTTTTGGCAAAACTAAAGAGTCATGGGATAGGAGGCAGTGTACTACTGTGGATCAGGAACTGGTTAAAAGATAGAAAGCAGAGGGTAGGGCTAAATGGCCAATTTTCCCAATGGAGAAAGGTGAATAGTGGTGTACCCCAGGGATCTGCGCTGGGTCCGCTGCTTTTTGACATATTCATAAATGACCTGGAAAGAGGAATAATGAGTGAGGTTATCAATTTGCAGATGACACAAAACTATTTAAAGTTGTTAAAACCCAAGAGGATTGTGGAAAATTGCAAGAGGATCTTGATAAATTGGAAGACTGGGCATCAAAATGGCAGATGAAATTGAATGTGGACAAGTGCAAAGTTATGCACCTAGGGAAGAACAACCCAAAACTATGGTTACACGATGCAAGGTTCCACATTAGGAACCACCACCCAGGAAAAAGATTTAGGCGTCATTGTGGATAACATGTTAAAACCCTCGGCCCAGTGTGCAGCGGCGGCCAAGAGAGAAAATAGAATGCTAGGTATCATAAGGAAAGGAATGGAAAGTAAAACAAAAGATATTATAATGCCTCTATATCGTTCCATAGTGAGACCGAACCTTGATATTGTGTGCAATTCTGGTCGCCATATCTTAAAAAGGATATAGCGATATAAGAAAAGGTTCAGAGAAGAGCCACCAAAATGGTAAAGGGGATGGAAGGGCTCTTTAACCTGGAAAAGAGACGGCTGAGGGGAGATATGATAGAAGTCTATAAATTAATGAACGGAGTGGAACGGGTAAACATAGATCTATTGTTTACGTTATCAGAATATAGAAAGACTAGGGACATGCAATGAAGCTACAGGGTAAACTAAGACTAATAAAAGAAAATATTTTTTCACTCAACGTGTAATCAAACTCTGGAATTTGTTACCGGAGGATGTGGTAAAGGCTATTAGTGTAGCTGGGTTTAAAAAAGGTTTGAACAAGTTCCTGGAGGAAAGGTCCATAAACCATTATTAAGAAGGGACCCAGGATATCAATGCTTGACCCTGTACAAGCATTATGGAACCTGTGTCTTTTGGGAAACTGCTAGGCACTGTCGGCACGCCTCCCTGGTGGCCAGTGGATGCCAGGGCAGGTGGGACATAAAAATTTTAATATTAAGATAGGAGAGTCTTTTAAGGGCCAAAAGGCACTTGGTCCTTGTAGGTTTTTAGCTCCAATCTTTAAAGAAACCATTAAAGCAGAGTGGTGGGAAAAAGAAGGCTTTTATTCCCTTTACACAGTGGTTCCAATTGTTGGGTTACAACTCAAAGTAAATGTCCTTAATTCAGGTAAGAAAGAAAACTCAGGGTTTAAAGCAAAACTGTTGAATTTCACAGGAATAGCAGTGCTTACTCAATTAAAGAATGCTCGGATAGCAATTCAAGCAATTCACAAGTCTGGCAAAGACTCTATGCTACCAGACACACAGAGAGTACAATCCATTTCCTGGTCTGATAATTCTCCTGCCAGTTCCACTTGCATTGGCTCATAATCAGATATGTCTGACTCTGTATCCCTAGTCTCTTGGGAAACACCTCCAGGGGTTTTGTATATCTCTTGCAGTACTTGCCAATGTCCTTGGCCTAGCCTAGGGCGTCGGCCATGTGCTGTATTAGGATTAAATGTGTTTTCTCTTCTTAGAGGTTTTATAGCAGCTTTACCATAGTCTTTAACATTTATAGCTTTCTTCATAGGCATATATTTATCATATCTTGTATTGCAGGAACAAGCAGGCAAATGGCTTTCTTCAATTGCTTGCCTCTCAAAGTCAGCAGCTTGATGAAATCCTTTTCTTTGAAAGTTTGGTCTACCTTGCAGCCTTTGAACCCATTCTCCTGGTAAGCGCCTGCTTCTGCATAAGCCCAGCTCCTGGCTTTCCTGCTCAGCGTGGCTTAGCTTCTCCAGATGATTCTCCTTTGGCTTCTGCTTGCAATTAGTACAGTGCTTTTGCCTCTTCGGGCAAACAGCTCTCTCTCTATCTTGAGCTGGTCCCTCCTTAGGTCCTTCCTCAGCTCCTGGTGAGTCACCTCTCACTCCTGGTGATCCTCTAGCTCCGGAGAAATCAGGTTTCCACCTCAACCTCTCTCCTCTCCAGTCTTCCACTCCCCCCTTATAAAGCACTCCTGCCTTTGAGGACTGGGAGCTGGTTGTCAGTTCCTCGTGACCAGCTGGGCGTGGCCCTTCAGTCTCTCTGAATGCCCTCCTGCTCCCTCTAGCTGGTTCCTGCGAATATTGCAACTTGTGCACACCTTTTTTTTCTCTGAAAAACAGCTTCTTTTTTCTCCTCTGGGTTTTCATCAGCCCTCGCTGCATTACAGTACGTATGACCTAGATTGGCCACTGTTGGAAACAGGATACTGGGCTTGATGGACCTTGGTCTGACCCAGTATGGCATATCTTATGTTCTTATGTTCTTATGTTGACCATAACTGTAAACCTCAGGTGACCTTGGAGTCTGGGAACTCTGCCAGCCTTGCTGCCTTTGTCATTACAGCAATGAAAGAAAACAAGGAAAACGTCCTTCCTGGGCAGGGCCCAGCCAAAGGAAGGAAAAATGTGGCTTACTGGAAAATAAGTTCTGTAGGTTGCATTTGACCCATATCCACGGGCCACAATTTGGGAATCCGTCTGCTACACCATTCACACATAGAGCAGTGGCAAAGTTGCTGCTCCATCTTACAGCTTCATGTACTCTGGATGATAGGGTGAAATGCAAAATATGATACATGAGGAAAGTTCACTTTTCAGCTTAGCAGAAAGACCACTGCGATGAGTGAGCACACAGACTGCAGGATAAGATTTGCTAGTTTCTCTTGTACTGAGTGAAAAGCACTGAACTGGAAACAGGTAGTAGGAAACAGGAAGCTGCTGCAGGGCTAGTAAAATAAGCGCCATACTTCACAATCAGCTTGGTCTAATAATTCTTCTAAATAATGCGACGGCATATTTCAGAAAGCCTTTAAAGTTATTATGGCCTTCACCAGGTATAGTTACAAAGAAAGTGACATCAGACGTCTGATCGCTGAGCAGATGAGGAGACACGTCTGCAGAAACTGAGTAAAGATGGGCCCTCATGCCCTTGCTTTTGGCAGCAAACAAGTACCGTCTTTGCAAACAAACTTCTAAAATTTCGCTCCAGGCAGCCTGACTACTGTGATCAGGGTAGAATTCTTCATAATTCCATATTCAGATATTTGTTTTGCATCCTCCAGTTGTTTATCAGCAAACACCAAAGAGAATTCTGTGCTGTAGCCTGTTGAAGAAATAAGATAGGACAGAATTAGCCGTGACAAACAAACATGAAACTAATAATTTGATTTTCCTGCAGTGATAATTAGATTCACATGCAGTGAATCTGTTCAAGAGAGACATGACTTCCCGTCCCACAAAGTCATTTTCCAGTCTCATCAATTAAACTAGATGCAGACAGAAGGTGTGGAAACAACATAAAGTTATATATATAACATATCCGTTTAACTTTATGCATATTTTCAACAAATCTATCTATGGACATAGGAACACATAAAATACATGTATATCTTTAAACTGATAACTTATCTTTTTAAAGTTACGAAATACAATAATTTCCATTTGCAAAGTCCAACTTGCATAGCTAAATTATCCATGATCTGCTGAATATTGCTACTCACCAGATACATTTTAACCCTACTCCCAGTTGCCCCAAATCATGCCAAAAGCTGTCCTAACTTAAACCACATACTTATCCAGATGACTGAATATCACCAGGATCCATACAGCCTCCACATATATTCAATGCTGCTCACTATTTGGAGATTGGCACTGAATATACATAAAGGATCCGATATTCCAAGCGATTAATGGTTAGTGCTGCTGAATATCTGTGGCTGCCGGCTCTACACACCCCGATGCTAACTGGTTAGCATTGGGGGCGTCTTGGGGGTGTTTCGGGGTGGAGCAGAGGCACACTGCTCTCTAACTGGGCAGCAGCAATATTTAGCCACTGCTTAGTTAGTGAAATGCAGTGAAAGCCAGGCGCAGGAAACACTGGCCTAACTTTCGCCGCATATTGCTAAGAGGGCAGCTACTCAATATCACCGCTACCCGGTTAGCGAGTGGCAAATGCAGCGAATCTGGATATTCAATGCTGGGCCGAATATGATCCTGGCATTGAATATCCGGGATTAACTTTCAACGCCAGCAACTATCTGCGTTAACAGCACTAGTGACTGGCGCTGAATATTGGTCCCAAAATATTTAAACACCATGGGGTCTATTCTGTAACGCGAATAGCGGGGATGGATGTCTCTTTGGGACATTCATCCACATTATTTCCCCTCTTCTGTCCCCGGCAGAAGCCTCCCTGTATGAACAAGGAGTTTGTAAGGGGAGGCTTAGTCGGGGTAGGAGGGGGCATTCTGGAGGCAGAGCGAGGGCGGGGCATGGATGGTCCGTGAACCCGGACATACAGGGCCAACTCTGAGGTCGGCCCTGAACGTCCATGATTTGGTAAACTGGACGGAGGATGGCAGGCCCGGGCAGCGACAGAAAGGTGAGGGAGTGCAGAGGGTTCCCAGCAGCCCAACCCTGGCCATGGAATGCCACATTGGGGGTCAGGCTGCATAGAAAGAGAAAGTGATCGGCGGCAAGGGATTATGGCTCCTGAATGGAGCTGCAGTGCCATGGCAACAGGATGCCATGGCACCGCAGCTCCATTCAGGAGCCTGACTGAATGAGCTGGACAGAGGTCTGTACGTGCAGGCCGATCAGAATAGGGTCCCAGCCTGCACATACAGGCCCAGACCAGATTCCGATCCTGCAGGGCACATCTAGCCCCCTCGGGATCGGAATCGGGTCTGCCTCTGTGCGTTCCGATTCTGATCGGGCGCACAGGGGCCTGGACACACATATTAGAATGTGCTTCAATGTAATATAGTAAAATAATAACATAGTATATGACAGCATATAAAGATCAGTATGGTCCATCTAGTCTGCCCAGTAAGGTGGCTAGAGTGGTTGTAACCGCCGCTCCATGCAGGTCACCTCCATCTATGCTTTTGTTCAGGAGTGGCCTAGTGCAGCGTTTTTCAACCACTGTGCCGCGGCACACTAGTGTGCCGTGGGAAAAATTCCAATTTCATCCGTAACATGTGGCCTCGGCTCACAAATTAGGGTTGCCAACCGGCCGGTTTTCAGCCGGCCTGGCCGGTTTTTTCCTTGGCCCGGCCGGCTGCCAGCACAGTTTTAAACCTGGCCATTGAAAAGCCGGTTTTTTGCTCTGGCCGCAAGATCGGGAGCGGCCAGAGCAAAAAACCGGCTTTTGTGCCGAAGTCCGCGGTGCGAACGCGATCACGATTCCCTATAGCAGTGCAGCCGCTGGTTCTGCTTTGTACAGAGCAGCGGCTGCACTACACTTACATTGAAAAGTAAAGAGAAACTGTGTCAGGAGCCCTCCGATCATGCAGAGCCCGAGGAAGTGATGTCATGGGGGCGGGCTCCTCACAGGCTGTCTTTCCTTTTCAAATTAACTTTAGCTGCAATAAAGTTAATTTGAAAAGGAAAGACAGCCTGTGAGGAGCCCGCCCCCATGACATCACTTCCTCGGGCTCTGCGATGACCGGAGGGCTCCTGACACAGTTTCTCTTTACTTTTCAATGTAAGTGTAATGCAGCCGCTGCTCTGTACAAAGCAGAAGCAGCGGCTTGGGCAGAGGGGGTGTGTATGTGTGTGAGTGAACCAGCAAGGGGGGGGGGAGTGTGAGTGAACCAGCAAGGGGGGGTGGTGTGAGTGAACCAGCAAGGGGGGGGGGCGATGGTGTGAGTGAACCAGCAGGGGAGGGGGGGTAAGTGAGTGAGTGACCCAGCAGGAGGGGTGAGTAAGTGACAGGGGGGTGGGTGAGTGAACCAGCAGTGGAGGGGGGGGGGGTGGTGTGAGTGAACCAGCAGGGGAGGGGGTTGGTGTGAACCAGCAGGGGAGGGGGGTTGGTGTGAGTGTTTGATTCCTATTCAAGAGAATTACTTTATATATAGTCAATATAGGCACAGAGGTAAATTTTTTTAACATTTTCTAATGGTGGTGTGCCTCGTGATTTTTTTCATGAAAAAAGTGTGCCTTTGCACAAAAAAGGTTGAAAAACACTGGCCTAGTGGTTGCGGCAAGTTGCTTCAGGCCATATAGTCCGGGAGTCAAATCCCACTGGAGGACTGCAATCTCAGGCCAGAGGGACTGGGGTTTCTAGTCCTACAGGTACTCCTTGTGGTCTTGGGTAAGCCTCTTAACCCTCCTTTGCCTCAGGTACAAAAAGAAGAAAAGGTAGATTATGAGTCTTTTGGGGACAAGTGAAATATATTCCATACCTAAATGTACACCACTTTTACCCGGGGAAATGTGGTATATAAACTTTGCTAAATAAATAAATAGTACCTGCTGCTCTGTGCAGGTCACAACCTTCCACCATCCTTTAAGTGAGAAAGTATTTCCTGATATTGCTTTTAAATTTACTGCCTAGCAGCTTCGTTGTATGCCCTTTAGTTTTACGGCTTCCCCTTCTTTGAAAAAGGTTTGTTTGCTCATTAATACCCTTTAAATATTTAAAGGTCTGTATCATATCTCCTCTGTCCTCATTGCCCCTGCTGCCACCCCTCTCTAGGACTTACAGAGGCAGTAATAGTCTGAAACAGCCACATGGTGCTTACCTTAAGACTTCTGAAAGTGAGTTTTAACACCTATATTTTTTAACACAGTGCTCCATCCAAAAAAAACATGAAATGTTGTCAACATCTTAGATAAGTACTGCCTGCCCTGATGCAGAACTGTTACTGAGAAAATTCAAAATGTGTTGGCTTTTTTTGGCAGTGTTTTCATGTATGATCACTTAAATTTGAGTAAAAAGGACATATTTGGATAACGCTTATCTGTAATACCCTCAGTTACTTGTCCGACAAAAAAATATATGTGGTTATTATAACTGACAACATTTCAAAGATTTTTTGATGGAGCACTGTATCAAAAAATATAGGTGTTAAAACTCACTTTCAGTGGAATATTTTCCAATATTTTTGGTCCATAATGTGATAGTACCTTAAAACTTTGGCACCGCAGGATTGTCTGCTTCCATCCCACGGACGCCGACTTCCTTTTGTATGAGGACGGAAGCCCTCTGTATGCCCTTCTGCGCTCCCTGTCCAGCTCCTCCTCAAAGACTACTGCAAACCAGTGGTTCCCTGGCTGCATAGCACCTACTCTCCACCTACATCCATGAGAACCACCATCTACACCCCCTCACAAACACCACCGGTACCCTTGTGCTACTACAACCAATATGCAGTGCTTTGTGCTGTGTGAGACACGGACGCAGACGGATATGGACAGTCGCTCATAGCCACATGGACACCGGAACTTGCACCCATGCAGTCACATACCCTACTCAGCTTCTTAACTCCTGCACCCACAGACACATGCTCACTCCCACTTTCATAGCTGGTCAAAGACAGGAGTATGTGGGGGGGGGGGGGGACCACAATTGGGCCCGGCAACCATGGGAAGCAGTGCCAGGAGGAGGTGGGGGTGGGGTGGGGCCTGAATCCAGGGAGAGGTATGGGGGTTGGTTGGGGCAGCTGTGACAGAAATATGGGGAGTAGGTTTAATTTAATTAATTTTAATTTAATTAACAGTTTCTTATATACCGCATCTTCCCAAGATCAAATGCGGTTTACATAGAACAAGGTAACATAACAGACAGGTGTCTGTTTTTACAGTGAACATCTTAGAACCATAACAACTACATTACAATAATAGAACAAGCAAGAACTATTTACAGGGAACAAAATAAGTAACAGATACAGTGTTGTATGTGACATTTAAGGATAATAAGCATATAGAGTTTCACATCATTTGTCAATTCTAGTTTGGTTTATGGGGAAACTTACTTGGTATTATCCATTTTCTAGCAGGGGAGGTGTGTTTGGCAAAGATCCGTAGTATGATGTGAACAGGTGCGTTTTAAGTTTTTTGCGGAATTCTTTAATCTCTACAAGTGATCTTATTTCAACTGGAAGGGCATTCCATAGAGTGGGGGTAGCGTGTGAGAATGCCTTTTTGTTTGTTATCTTTCTGGATTTTATAAATTCTTTCGGAGTCCTTAATTTGTTTGTATGATCTCTCCTGTGTGAGTTATTAGTAGGTTGTTTAGTGATGAGGTTGGCTAGGGTGGGTGGTGCCATGTTGTTTAGAGTTTTGAAGGCAGTTGTAAGAGTTTTGTATATTATTCGGCTTTGTATCGGAAGCCAGTGTAAGTTCTCCAGTATCGGAGTGATATGTTGAAATGGGGGGACCTTCATAATGGTCCTGGCCACTGCATTTTGTGCAATTTGTAGTCTTCTCAAGTTTTGTTTTTTTGTGCCTAGGAGTATTAGGTTTGCAAAGTCGAAATGAGGCGTGATTATGGCTTGTATTATTTGCTGGAAATCTTGTAGGTGCATTAGCGGGCGTAGCTGCTTTAGGATTTTGAGTTTGAAGTATACTTTCTTCGTTGTATTTCTTATATGTGTTTCCATGTTGAGATGTGTGTCAAGTATTACACCTAGATATCGTACTTCCTTTTTTAGTTTGATTTCTTGGTTTTGCAGAGTGATGTGTGTAGGGGGTAAGTATGAGAGGTTTCTTGTTACAATTAGGGCTTCTGTTTTTGCATGATTGATGTAGAGGTTATTTTCATTTAGCCATGTAGTTAGTTCATTAAAACACTCAACGAGTAATTGAATTGGTATATCGGGATTGTAAATGGAATGTACATCATTATATCGTCTGCATATAAGTGATAGTAGACGTTGAATTTTTTAAATATATTACAGACATGCTTTATGTAGATATTAAATAGGAGGGCTGATAGTGCTGATCCTTGAGGGAGACCTAGTTCCTGGTTGTATGTCTTGGATGTAAGGTTGCCAATTTGTACTGTTTGTGTTCTATTGCTTAGATAAGAGGTGAACCAATTAAGTACAGTTGAATTTATTCCTATTTGTTTGAGTTTCTTAAGCATTAGAGAATGGCTTACGCTGTCAAATGCTGCAGAGATATCGATGAATAGGAGTAAAAATGCTTGCTTGGGATTGTCTATTCCTTTTACAAGTGTGTCAATGAGTACTGTTAAGAGTGTCTCAACACCATGGCGTGGGCGAAACCCATATTGTTGTTCATCAAGTGGGGCTGAAGTGTCTATGTGTTCTTGAGTCTGGATTTGTACAACCTTCTCTATTAGTTTTGCCATGAAAGGAATACTAGAAATGGGTCTGTAGGAATTAGGCGATGTTTTGTCAAGGGTGGCATTTTTGAGTATTGGGCGGATCAGGGCATGTTTTAGTGAGGGGGGTAAGTATCCAGTTTTAAGGGATAAATTGACTATAGGGAGTATGAATGAAGATAAAATTGGGAGAGTGTTCTTTAACCAAGATACTGGGCATGGATCTAGGTTGGATGTTGTTGTGTTTAGATTTAAAACAGTGTTCTTGAGTATATCCTTGGTTATAGGGTTGAATTCAGACCATTCATCTATATAGAGGTTTTGATATGTGTGTGTGGAGTTAGTTAAAGGTGGATGGAGCTTAGTTTTATTTATGTAGTAGTTGGCTAGGGTCTGTGGGGAGATTTCAGTAATATCATTGCTGGCGTTGTTAGGGTTACTCGTTAGTTTTTGTACAATTGAAAATAATTCTCTTGGTCTGTTTAATGATTTTGTTAGGATTGATGCATGGTAATTTTTCTTAGCATTGTCTATTGCTTCCTTATAATTTTTAAGTTGACTGTGGTATATCTCATTATTAATGGTAATTTTGCATTTACGCCATTTGACTTCTGCTTTTCTTAGTGCTTTTTTCATTTGTTTTAGTGTATTATTATACCAAGGGGCATTACCAACTCTGGTATGTATGTTCTTTCTGTTGACATATTTATTAGTAGCTGCGTTACTTACAGTTTTATGCCAGTTTGCTACCGATTCATCCAAGTCAAGTGGAGAGGTGTTTAGGTGGGGGATTGTTAAATCCAGAAACTCTTCTTCATTAAATTTTTTGAATCTTGGGGTTGGGACCTGTGTTGGTCTACTTTTGTCTGTTGTGATATTGGTTGTGATGTTAAAGTTAATAAGATGATGGTCTGACCATGGTATTGGAGTACATTTGAGTGAGTTAGGATTAAAGGAATTGTAGATTGCTTCAGGGAGGAGGACAAGGTCGAGAATATTTCCTTTGTTATGTGTTTTAGTGTTGATTATTTGGTGAAAATCCATGTCTATTAATGAGTCAAAGAAGAAGGTAGAATATGAAGCTGGCAGTGAGGGGAGGTTAAAGTCTCCGAGTGTTATTATTGGGTTTTTGTCAGTGGAGGTGCATAGGAATTCGATTAACGTATCTAGGTTTTCTGATTGTTGATCAGGTGGTCTGTAAATTAAACAAATTCTAAGATGGCCTATTTTCATAATGATAGTGTCTATGTTTGTGGATAAGTTCGATGGCTGTTGTCTAGCTTTTAAAGTGTTTTTTGTCATCATTAGTACGCCACCTCCTTTTTTGTGATTTCTATGTGTATATGCAATATTGTAGTCATGGTTATTTAGCTGGTTTATGAAGACATTATCAGTATCTGTTAACCAAGTCTCCGTGACACACAGTATATCTGGTTTTAGGTCAGCTAGAATGTCTGCGAATATAGGAAGTTTATTTTTCATTGATCTAGCATTTATTAGAATAATCGATAATGGTTTCGAGTTTTTGATGACATTGTGGTTCTTTAATTGGTGAGGTAAGGTATAGTTTATGTGGATTAGTCTATGGGAGTTAACTTTGGGATGGTGGTGATTCCATGGGGAGGGGTTAGATCTTGGTGTATTATGTATGATTGGGATGTTATTGACGTTATTACTATTTAGGCTGTGGGTCAGGATGATTAAGGTTGTTATAGTGATGGTAATGTAAAGTAGTCTTAGTATAGGGTAATTTGAAAAAGGCATTTTCGGGTTGAGGCTTTTAGAGAGATATCTGTGTGGAGTAAGAATATCTATCTAGGCAAAAGATAAAGTGGTGCGGGCTAGGATGGAATATCTTAAATTCAGTATGTTAAGCTAGAACATAATGCAAGTAGCAGGAAACCGTGGCAAGAGTTAGTGACATATGCTATCAGTTAATAGCTTTAGGTAGTCAACCATATTAACAATTGCTAGCGGTTGTGAAGAGTATTACCTCAGGCGGTAGTTAACTGTTGAATACAATGTTACCTCAGACAGAAGAATTCGTATTACCTTATACAGTAGCTAAGTTGGTTACAATGTTACCTCAGACAGTAGCTAGACTAGAGAACAAAATTACCAGCATGAGCAGTATTTGCGGGCTTAGAGAGTATCAGGCTAAACGGGAGGTCAGCATGATGAAATCAACACACATTGCTATTAATAGATGACATGTTGCTTGACAGGTTATGGTAGGCTGGAATAATATGATATTCAGATTGCTTTATCTAGACACATTGCATATCATTATAGGACAGAGAGATGGAATAAAGAGTTTAAGTTACCGGGATTATCCAAGTTCTCTGACCTTGTTCTCTGTAAAACCAAACAGTTTATTGTTCTGGTCTGTTGCTATACTGTGAACCGCGCTGACGCCGAACAGAGCGGCATATAAGAGCCAGAGGTAGTAGATGATCGTATTGCTGTTGTGGAGTAGGGCAAGCCTATCTGCGATGAGCTGGGTGGGAAAAGCTTGAGCGTTTTTGTTTGGAGACGTTGGTCACTGCGTGTGTCAGCCTCCGAGGATGCCACCGCCTAAGGGCCACGCCAAAGGGCCCTCTGGCGAGGCCCTCAGGCGCGGGCCCGACAGGCGCGGGCCTGAACAGCGCGTGCGTTTGAAGATCTCCGGCTGACCCAATTGGTCAGCACGTGCACCGGGGGTGGACCGAAGCTCCGGCGGGCTCAATCCTCGGGCTGAGGAGAGCAGATGGCCGCCCGGAGTTGCCCAGATGAAGAAGGAGGATGCGCTCGATCAGCGCTTGCCTTTATTGATCTCCGGCTGACCCGATTGGTCAGCACGTGCACCGGGGGTGGACCGAAGCTCCGGCGGGCTCAATCCTCGGGCTGAGGAGAGCAGATGGCCGCCCGGAGTTGCCCAGATGAAGAAGGTTTAGGACCGAGGGCAGCAGCAAACAGGGATAACAGGTAGACTCTTCTCTCTCGACTTCACACTCCTCCTAGCATAATCACATTCATGGTTGGCATGGACAGCCAAGTCCTCTACCTGTTTGTTTTATAGCAGGTCTAGGCTGGGATGTCTGACTGCCATGCCTGGCACATCCAGGCTGCTATACAAACTCCGCCTTGATTTTCTGCATCCTTGTCCAACACTGACCGTGCCCCGGAACGCCCCGAAAACATGCCCATATTGGGATGTCTGAACTTGGACATGCTGTTCTCGGGGATGTGTAGATCTGAACAGTTCTGTAATCGCACTTTGTATGTCCCAACCATTTGCATGTCCACATTGCTCATTTCGGATGTCCAAGCCACATCCATCTCTTGTAAAATTACCCCCATAATGTATTATTAAAACTCATAGTACATTACAAGGTATATTACCAGATGTATCAGAGTTAATAAGCAATAAGCATGGATGGGATAAATGGTATCTTGTCTTTGGTATATTTAATACAGTGGGTCCGATATTCAAAGGCATTTACATGGTTTGTAGACCTGCAAATCGTGTTAATGCCACTAAGAGGGATATTCAGTGGCACTGATATGGTTAATGCCGCTGAACATCTGCGGGTGCTGCCACTGCATGCCCAGATACTAATCAGTAAGCATCGGGGCATTCTGGGGGCAGCATCCAGCCATGTGGGCAGCAGCGATATTCAGCTGGTGCCTGGTTATGGCTATGCAGTGAAAGTATGGCACAGTAAAGGCTGGCCTTAATTTTTCCATGGAAACTAACCGGGGAGCAGTTGAATATCACCGCTGCCTGGTTAGCTTCTTGCCAGTCCAGGCAACTCGTATATGCAAGCCAGGGTTGGACATGACCCCACTATTGAATATCCAGGTATAAAGTTCAGCAGTGGCAAGTCACTTAACCCTCCGTTGACTCAGGTACAAACTTAGATTGTAAGCCCTCTGGGGACAAGGAAATACTGTACCTATAGTACCTGATTGTAACCCATCTTGAGCTTCTACTGGAAAGACATATGCTAACTACAAATACTGTAATATCGGGCCCATACCCAAATACAATGTGGTCTACTGGAATTTTTTCATTTGAACAATAGTGCAAGGCTCTAGTAGCTATGTTAGTCCTAGAGAAGACTGGAGTCTTTGATGTTGTGAGAGGTCTTTTGTAGGTCCTTTAAAAGGCATGCAATGCAACATTAGAGAAATAGAAAGAGATGCATATAAAGACAGAATGTTAATTACAAAGACTGACATATTCCAATCACTAAATTGAAAATATAATTATTTGTTGTACTTTTGTTGTCTGGCCATTTTATTTTTCTGAGATGCTTCCAGTCTCTCTTTTCTGCTTTCTTTGTTTGTCTTCTAAGTGACTTTTCCATTTATTCTCTCTCCCCTGGTCTTGTTCTCTTCCTTCTCTACATGTCTTTGGTGCTGAACTTCTCTTTTTATTTCTGCTTTCCCATCTCTTTCTTCTGCCTCTCTAGCCACTCATATTTTGATTTTAGTCCTTACTCTACTTTTCTCTCACCCTCCAGTCCTTTAGTCTCCATCTTTAACCTCTCACCTATCTACCAGCTTTCCATCTCCCATTCTTACCCCGTCTCTAGCACTCCCATTGTTCTCACTGCCTCTCTCTTTCTCCTATTCCAATATCAATATAAGAACATAAAAACATAAGAAATGCCATACTGGGTCAGACCAAGGTCCATCAAGCCTAGTATCCTGTTTCCAACAGTGGCCAATCCAGGTCACAAGTATCTAGCAGGTTCCCAAAAAGACACAGATGTTTCACAATGCTTGCATTGGGTCAAGCAGTGGATTTCCCAGGTCCTTTTTAATAATGGTTTATGGACCTTTCCTCCAGGAACTTGTCCAAACCTTTTTTAAACCCAGCTACACTGACAGCTTTTACTACAGCCTCCGATAACGAATTCCAGAGTTTGATTACGTGTTGAGTGAAAAAATATTTTCTCTTTTTAGTCTTAAATGGGTTACATTGGAGCTTCATTGCATGTCCTCTAGTCTTTCTGCCTTCTGAGGACATAAACAATTGATCTATGTTTACCCAGTCCACTCCATTCATTAATTTATAGACCTCTATCATATCTCCCCACAGCCATCTCTTTTCCAGGTTGAAGAGCCCTAACCTTTTAAGTCTCTTCTCATAGAGGTATCCTTCCATCCCCTTAACCATTTTGGTGGCTCTTCTCTGTACCTTTTGTAATTCCGCTATATCCTTTTTAAGATACGGTAACCAGACTTGCACACAATATTCAAGGTGCAGTCGCACCATGGAACAACGCAGAGGCATTATAATATCCTTTGTTTTATTCTCTATTCCTTTCCTTATGATTCCTAGCATTCTTTTTGCCTTCTTGGCTGCTGCTGCACACTGCACACTTTCACCTACTCCCTATTTCTACCCTCTATACTCACCCCCTCAACTTTCATCCACCATCTTCTGTCTCTCATCCTCTCCCCAACCCTAGCTCCTTTCCTGTCATTCATTCTCTCTATGGCCCCCAGCTCATTCTACAGTCTCTCACCACATCCCGAGTTACATACTGTATCTAACCTCTCTCTCACACTTCAGAGATCCATTCTTTTTACATCTCTCACCCTCTCTCTAGGCCTTTAGATCATTGTCAAGGTCTCAACCTCCCCAACCTTTTTTTCCCTGTTCTCTTACTCCCATCCCACACCCTTCCTCATCAATTACTAGGTGCTGTCCTCTCCAAATTCCTACTGGGTTTACTACTACTACTACTACTACTACTACTATTTATCACTTCTATAGCACCACGCACGCAGCGCTGTACAGCTACCCTACAAGAGGTAGCCAGCATACATGAGACAGTCCCTGCCCATCAGAGTCATGCTCATCGGAGCCTACAATCTAGTTAGAATAGAAGTAATTTAGTTGAACAGTGCAGAGCATCAATCGGTTCTACGCAAGCATTAAAAGGGTCAGGATCTGAATGCAACGGTGAAAAGGTGGGTCTTCAGCCTGGACTTGAAGAGGGCCAGGGAGGGTGCTTGGTGCACAGATGCAGGTAGGCTGTTCCAGGCGTGAGGTGCAGCAAGGTGAAAGGAGTGCAGTCGGGAGTTCGCGGTGCGGGTGAAAGGCATTGATAGAAGTGATTTGTGAACGGAACGCAAATTTCGAGAGGGGACGTAGGGAGAGATAAGAGATGAGAGGTATTGAGGGGCCATCGAGTGAATGCATTTATAGGTCAACAGGAGAAGCTTGAACTGGATGCGGAGCTGGACAGGGAGCCAGTGAAGTGATCTGAAAAGAGGAGTAACATGGGTATGGCGAGGCTGACAGAAGATTAGTTGAGCAGCGTGATTTTGTATAGATTGAAGGGGAAGGAGGTGGCTCACGGGAAGACCAGCAAAGAGTAGGTTGCAGTAATCGAGGCGGGAGGAAATTAAGGAGTGGATAAGCGCTTTGGTAGTGTGTTCAGAGAAGAAGGGGCGGATTTTGCCGATGTTGTAGAGAAAGAAGCGGCAGGTCTTAGCTACAAGCTGGATTTGCGGGGAGGACGAGAGAGAGGTGTCAAAGATAACCCCTAGGTTGCGGGCCGAGGGAACAGGAAGGATAGTAGATCCATCCACTTGGATTGAGAAAGGGGGAAGTGGGGGGGGGAGGAGTTAGGTGGAAAGACAAGGAGTTCAGTCTTGGCCATATTCAATTTCAGTCGTCGATGAGACATCCAGGCAGCGATGTCCGAAAGACAGGCAGAGATCTTCGATTGGGTTGCCGGGGAAATATTAGGGGTAGAGAGGTAGATTTGTGAATCATCGGCATAAAGATGGTTCTGAAAGCCATGGGAGGAGATAAGCGCACCAAGGCCTTGGGTATAGAGAGCGAAGAGGAGGGGGCCCAAGACAGATCCCTGGGGTACACCTACATGGAGAGGGGTAGGGGAGGAGGAGGAGCCACCAGAGCATACACTGAATGAGCGATGGGAGAGGTAGGAGGAGAACCAGGATAGTACGGAGTCCTTGAAGCCAAGCGAGGAGAGGGTAACGAGGAGAAGGTCGTGGTCAACAGTGTCAAAGGCAGCAGAAAGGTCAAGAAGGATGAGGATAGAATAGAGGCCCATGGATTTTGCCAGGAACAGGTCGTTAGTGACTTTTGTGAGTGCTGTTTCAGTGGAGTGTAGGGGATGGAAGCCGGATTGAAGTGGGTCGAGGAGGGCCTGGGAGGTGAGGAAGTCGAGGCAGCGACGGTGGACTGCTCATTCTAATAGTTTGGATATGAAGGGAAGGAGGGAGATGGGTCGATAATTAGAAGGGCAAGTGTGATCAAGTGAGGGTTTCTTGAGGAGGGGTGTGGCAACAGCATGTTTGAAGTCGTCGGGGACAGTTGCAGTGGAGAGTGAGAGGTTGAGGATATGAGTGATGGAGGGGGCAGTGGTGAGGGGGATGGAACACAAGAGATGGGTGGGGATAGGGTCTGATGGACAGGTGGTGGGTTTGGAGGAGGACAGAAGGAGTGCAGTTTCTTCTTCAGCGATCGGAGGGAAGGAGGAGAGGGTGGCAGAGGGAGTATGGGTGGGGGAGGAGAATTGAGAAGGAAGGGAGGTAGATGGGGGGGTAGGGAACTGGAGGGTAATCTTGTGGATCTTGTCGTGGAAATAGTCGGTTAGGGTTTGGGCAGAAAGGGAGGGCGGGATCGGGGGTGGTGGGACCTTGAGGAGAGAGTTGAGGGTATTAAAGAGATGGTGAGGATCAGAGGCAAGAGAGTTGGTCAGATGGATGTAGTAATCTTGTTTGGCAAGTGCTAAGGCTGACTGGAAGGAGCCAAGCATGAATTTGAAGTGTAGAAGGTCTTCCAGGGAGCGGGATTTGGACCAAGCCCGTTCGGCAAAACGGGCGCAGATGCGTAGGTGACGGATTGTGGGTGAAAGCCAGGGTTGGGGAGTGGATCGATTGATAGGATGTGGGGTGGGAGGGGCAAGGGTGTCAAGGGCTGAGGATAATGTGGCATTGAATGAGGATAATGCCATGTCAACGGACTTAGAGGCTAGGATGGCGGGAAGAGATGGAGAGATGGTGGAGGAGAGAGTCAGGGGATCAATAGTATGAAGGTTTCTAAATAGGACGGCGGAGATAGGACGAGGTTGGGACGGCGGAAGTTGAAGAGTAAATGTTAAGAGGTGATGGTCAGATGAGGGAAGGATTGATTTGTGGAAGTTAGAAGGAGAGGAGTTGGAGAATAGTATTAGATCAAGGCAGTGGCTGTGTAGGTGTGTGGGGGCAGTAGAGCAGGGCTGGAGATCAAACAAGGAGGTAAGAGTGAGGAACTTTGAGGCATGGGGGTCGAAGGGGTTGTCGATGTGAATGTTGAAATCGCCAAGAATAAGAGTGGGGGAGGAGGGATCCATAAAGGCAGAAAGCCAGGAGTCGAAGTCTGTGAGGAAGGTTGATTTGGAATTGTCTAGTGGGCGATAAATAACAGCTATTCGGAGGGGAAGAAGTGAAAGGAGGCGAATGGAGTGGACTTCGAAGGAGTCACCATGGGGTGGCAGAAGGGGTTGGAATTGGCAGGAGAGAGAGAGTAGGAGGCCAACACCACCACCGCGACCAGTAAGTCGGGGTGTATGGGAGAACTGGTAGCCTCCATAGCAGAGAGAGGCAATGGAAGCGGTGTCGTCAGGGGGCAGCCAGGTCTCAGTCAAGGCAAGAAGGTGTAGGGCATTGGAGATAAAGAGGTCATGAATAAAAGTGTTTTTTTTTATGACTGAGCATGCGTTCCATAGGGCACATGAAAACGGGAGAGCGGAAGGGGGGAGGAGCGGGATATGGATAAAGTTGGATAAGTTACGTGTGGATTTCTTATCAGAGTAGCGTGGGGGACTATATCTAGGGTAGTGCCGAAATTTAGAGGGAACAGGGCGAGGGTGGGTGTGTCTAGGTGAGTGTACACTGCAAGAAGGACATGCGGGAGGGTAAATGAAGGGTAAATTGATGGTGAGAGGTAGGTTATGTGAGGGATTATATTTGGGGGTAGGGTTGGGGTTAATATCTAAGGATAGTTGAGTTGGGGGGAGGGAGTAGTGGGTTGTGGATGAGATTAGCTGGGGTATGTGGGGAACTATTTCTAGTGTGAGAACGAAGTCGGAGGGGGGGCCAGGGTTGGGATTGATGTTACCAGATGAGAGAAGGAGAAGGAGTATTAGAGAGCGAGGTATAGTGGAGATGGTACGGCGGAAGCGAGGATGGGGTTGCCTTAGAGAGAGGGGGGCTGGTTGAATGCGGGGGATGGTGTGAAGAAGCTCAAGAGCTGGTGCAAGGGTGGGGGGCAGGATGGAGGGAGAAGTGAGGAAGGTAGAGAGGGGGGCTGGTTGAATGCGGGGGATGGTGTGAGGAAGCTCAAGGGCAGGTGCAAGGCTGGGGGGCAGAGTGGGGGGGGAGTGAGGAAGGTGGGGGAAAGGTAGGGGAAAGAGGAGGGAGGGTGTTGGTGGGTGTTGGTAGGTGTAGGTAGGAGGGGGGGCAGTTGGGGAGGATAATGAAGAAGAGGACAATGAGATGTGGGGCCATGGTAGTGGGCAGCAAGGTTTGAGCAAGCAGTGGGTAGCAAGTTCTGGGCAGACAATGGGTAGCACTTGATAGACAACAGTGGGCGATGATACTATGCAATGCAAGCAATGGGTAGCAAGCAGAGGATAAGCAGTGAATAACAGTACTAGACAACAGTGGGTGATGATACTATGCAACAATGGGTGGCGACAGTATGCAATTAATGGGTGGCAGTACTATGCAGCAATAGAAAAGCAGTGAATAACAGTACTAGACAACAGTGGGTGATGATACTATGCAACAATGGGTGGCGACAGTATGCAAGTAATGGGTGGCAGTACTATGCAGCAAACGATAAGCAAGGGATGACAGTTCAGTGCAACCATAGATAAGCAAAGGATGACAGTTCAGTACAGCAGTGGGTAGTAATACAATGCAAACAATAGGTGGTAACAGTATGCAACAAAAAACAATGGGTGGCAGCAGTGTGGGTGACAACAGTATGCAAGGCAAGACAATGGGAGGCAACAGTATGCAAACAATGGGTGGTGAGTGTTTAGTGCAACCATCTGTAAAACAATGGATGGCAACAATATACAAAGCAATGGGTGGGAGTATTATGCAAGCAATGAGTAAACAGTGGAGAATGGTTCTATGCTGTGATGGGTATGCAGTTCTATGCCCAGCAGTGGGTAGCAGTACAAAGAGGGCAATGGGTGCAATGCTAGGCAAACAGAGGGTAGAGGTGCTGTGCAGGCAGTGGGTAGTAGTTCAGTGCCAACAATGGGTAGCAGAACAGTGCAGGTAGTGGGCAGCAAGTTCTAGGCAGGCAGTGGGAAGGAAGATAAAGGAGAGTCACCTGAGGGCACCAGGGCGGAGCTCGTGAGCTGGTTCAGTTCGGAGGCAATGTGTGGAGGAGCAATCAAGCCTGTCTGGCCCCTGCAGCTACGGAGCGCTGGAGCCCGCGCCCGGGCTGCACCTAAGGGCCATGCCAAAGGGCCCTCTGGTGGCGGCATTCTTTAAAGAAGATACCCTGCCTCCCACAGCCCCGATTGGGCTGGAGACTCCGGCCCCGTTCAGGAGCCGGGGTATGCTGGCTGCCACGTGTGTGGGCCCTTCCCACCAACGGCATTCTTTAAAGAAGATGCCCTGCCTCCCACAGCCCCGATTGGGCTGGAGACTCCGGCCCCGTTCAGGAGCCGGGGTATGCTGGCTGCTGCGTGTGCGGGCCCTTCCCGCCGGCGGCGTTCTTTAAAGAAGATGCCCCACCTCCCACAGCCCCGATTGGGCTGGAGACTCCGGCCCCGTTCAGGAGCCGGGGTATGCTGGCTGCCACGTGTGTGGGCCCTTCCCACCAACGGCATTCTTTAAAGAAGATGCCCCGCCTCCCACAGCCCCGATTGGGCTGGAGACTCCGGCCCCGTTCAGGAGCTGGGGTATGCTGGCTGCCGCGTGTGCGGGCCCTTCCCGCCGGCGGCGTTCTTTAAAGAAGATGCCCCACCTCCCACAGCCCCGATTGAGCTGGAGACTCTGGCCCCATTCAGGAGCCGGGGTATGCTGGCTGCCGCATGGTTTATTGAGTCCTCATCATCTCCTATCTCTGGTTCCTTGCTCTGCCTCCCACTCTATCCATCTTTTCCTTTCTCTAATCAACCCCACTCCCCCCTCCCCCCGAAGCAGCTCCCCTTCCTTTTCTAAACCCATTCCTCTGGAGTCTGTCATCTACCCTTCCCTTCTCCAAACCCTCAAGTATGCAGCAGGGCACTTAGGTATTGTGTGCATGTTTGGGGAAGAAGTGGGTGGAATCCAGTCTCATGCTGCCTGCAGTGGTGGCACTGAGTGAGAGATGGGGTTTGATCCGCTTTCCAGGTGCTTTGCCCTGCCCGGAGGTCAGCTGGGGAGGGGAGCAGAGGAGGAGTTGGAAGGAATCAGTGCATCATATCTTCCCAGCAGCAAACAGGATGTATGGCCCTAGAGCGATGGGAAGCCAGTGGTGGGGGCCAACACCCACAAGATGATGGTGGTATGCAGCAACCTGGAGCTACTATTGCAGGCTCCATCCAATGTAAATCCGATCCAGTCTTGGATCAGGAAGTGCTCATCAAGCAAAGTCTTGTTACTCTGCTTTACCTCTTAGCTGTCTTTTCTTCCACTCATGCTTTTGCCGTCCTAATTTCAACATATTTTAGCGTTACCAGATATTTTCTCTTTTGCTCCTCTATGCGATGATCTCATTTTTGAATGCTAATCTTTCTGTCCTTACCTTTTCAGTCATTTAACATAGAAACAGAAAAAATGACACCACATAGAGACCATACGGTTTATCCAGTCTACCCATCCACGTCAAATACTAAGCTCTACAATTCCTCCTCTTCTTAGAGATCCTCTGTGCTTGTCCCTTGCTTCCTTGAATTAAAATACATTCCTTGTCTCTGCCACCTCTGCTGGGAGGCTATTCCAATGTATCCATCACCCTTTCTGTAAAGAAATATTTCCTTAGATTATTCCTGAGTCATAGAAACATAGAAACATGATGGCAGAAAAAGACTACTTGGCCTATCTAGTCTGCTCTTCTATATCAAAATATCAAAATAATCTGAACCATCTAATTCCTTAACAAATAGGGGTGTCCTACATGGAGTGGTGGGATCACCCCTAGACAAAGACATGGGGAGGGGGGGCCTGCACGGAGCGGCAGGTGTACCTACTCTTGGCATCGTACTGGGCAGACTAGATGGACCATACTGGTCTTTATCTGCCGTCATTTACTATGTTACTATGTTACTATATCAACTACAATAGTCCCCTTTTTACCTTTAGAGATACTCTGTGTTTGTCTCATGCTTTTTTAAATTCAGATACTGTCCTCATCTCACCACCTCCACTGGGGGACTATACCACACATCTACTATTCTTTCCGTAAAAATATTTCCACATATTACCCCCAAGTCTATCCCCTTTCACCCTCATTCTATTTCCCCATGTAGCAGAGCTTGCTTTCAATCGAAAGAGACTCTCCTCCTGTGCATTTATGCCGTGGAGGTATTTAAACATCTCTATCATATCTCCTGTATCCCACCTTTCCTCCAAAGCATATATATTAAGATCTTTAAGTCTGTTCTCATATGCTTTATAACGAAGACCACTATCCATTTTAGTAGCCACCCTCTGCACCAACTCCATTCTGTTTATATCCTTTTGAAGATGTGGTCTCCAGAATTGCGCACAATACTCCAAATGAGATTGCACCAGAGACTTATATAGAGGCACTATCACCTCCTTTTTCCTGCTGGCCATTCTTCTCCCTAGGCACCCAAGCATTATTCTGGCTTTCTTCGTCGCCTTTTCTACCTATTTAGCAACTTTAAGATCGTCAGATACAATCACGCCCAGGTCCTGCTCTTCTTTTGTGGACAGAAGTACTTCATCCTCTACACTGTACCGCTGCCTTTAATTTTTGCAGCCCAAATGCATGACCCTACATTTTTTAGCATTATATCTCAGCTGCCAAATTCTCAACCATTCGTAAACAGCAAAGGAAAAACTAGTGCAAAATTAATGCCAAGAGTATTTAAACGTATTTAAATTATAGGCAAATGAACTGCATATAATAAAATAGTATACTGTGCCTGATGCAGAGAAACACGTAGAGGATTTTGCAACCAACCTTAGCCCCAATATCTCTATGCCTGGTCTTGAGGTGGCTTAAACATTAGGGGCACCGGCTCCGATAATATTTTGATGGCATCGAGGGCTTTCCCCAATGCCTGGATCATCTTTGATATTTCTCCTTAGATGATTCAAGTATCGGGGAAAGCACCTGATGCCATCAAAATACTGTCGGAGCTGGTGCCCCAGACAGAAAGCAAATCCCTGGAGACCCAGCGGCCCTGATACCCCACCCCCAACCCAACTAAAAATAAACCTCGTGGCCCAGCGGCCCTGAACCCCCTATCCTTCTCCCAGTACCTTTACAAACAAACAGGAGTGCTGATCATGCGCACCCGCTCTTGTCCCGCCATCTTGAAAAATGGCGGTGCTTGGCCCCACACAGTGCATCCTGGGATGCACCGGGCAAGGTCAGACTGCCATATAAGGTAGAATATACGTTATATGACAGTTTGACCCCACCCAGTGCATCCCAGGATGTATCATGCGGGGACAGCCACCACCATTTTTCAAGATGGTGGGGCAAGAGCGGGAACACATGGGCAGCGCTCACGCTTGTTTGTAAAGGTACTGGGAGGGTCGGGGGGTTCAAGGTCTCTGGGCCACCAGGTTTATTTTCAGTTATAAGAACATAAGAACATAAGATATGCCATACTGGATCAGACAGAGGTCCATCAAGCCCAGTATCCTGTTTCCAACAGTGGCCAATCTAGGTCATACGTACCTAGCAGTATCCCCAAAAGACACAGGTTCCACAATGCTTGTACTGGGTCAAGCACTGATTATCCTGGGTCCCTTTTTAATAGTGGTTTATGGACCTTTCCTCCAGGAACTTGTCCAAACCTTTTTTAAACCCAGCTACACTAACAGCCCTTACCACATCCTCCGGTAACAAATTCCAGAGTTTGATTACACGTTGAGTAAAAAAATATTTTCTCTTATTTGTCTTAAATAGTTTACCCTGTAGCTTCATTGCATGTCCCCTAGTCTTTCTATATTCTGATAGCATAAACAATTGATCCACGTTTACCTGCTCCACTCCATTCATTAATTTATAGACCTCTATCATATCTTCCCTCAGCCGTCTCTTTTCCAGGTTGAAGAGCCCCAACCTTTGTAGCCTCTCTTCATAGGAGTAGCCTTCCATCCCCTTCACCATTTTGGTGGCTTTTCTCTGTACTTTTTCTAATAATGCTATGTCCTTTTTAAGATACGGTGACCAGAACTGCACACAATATTCAAGGTGCGGTCGTACCATGGAACGATACAGAGGCATTATAATATCCTTTGTTTTATTTTCCATCCCTTTCTTTATGATACCTAGCATTCTATTTGCTTTCTTGGCTGCCGCTGCACACTGGGCAATGGGTTTTAACATGTTATCCACGATGACTCCTAAATCATTTTCCTGGGAGGTGGTTCCCAATGTGGAACCTTGCATTGTGTAACTATAGTGTGGGTTGTTCTTTCCTAGGTGCATAACTTTGCCCTTGTCCACATTAAATTTCATCTGCCATATGGATGCCCAGTCTTCCAATTTATCCAGATCCTCCTGCAGTTTTCCACAATCCTCTTGGGTATTGACAACTTTAAACAGTTTTGTATCATCTGCAAATTTGATAACCTCACTCGTTATTCCCTTTTCCAGGTCATATATGAATATGTCAAAAAGTAGCGGACCCAGTACAGATCCCTGGGGTACTCCACTATTCACCTTTTTCCATTGGGAATATTGGCCATTTAGCCCTACCCTCTGCTTTCTATCTTTTAACTAGTTCCCGATCCACAATAGTACACTGCCTCCTATCCCATGACTTTTTAGTTTCGCCAAAAGTCTCTGATGAGGGACCTTATCAAAAGCTTTCTGAAAGTCCAGATACACTATATCAACCGACTCACCTTTGTCTACCTGTTTATGCACACCTTCAAAAAAACATATCAGATTAGTAAGACAAGATCTTCCTTGTCTAAAGCCATGTTGGCTGTGTCCCATTAGGCCATGACTATCTACATGCTGTGTAATTTTGTTCTTTATGATGGTTTCTACCATTTTCCCTAGTACTGACGTCAGACTCACCGGTCTGTAATTTCCCGGGTCACCCCTGGAACCCTTTTTAAAGATTGGTGTTACATTGGCGACCCTCCAATCTTCAGGTATTACAGATGATTTTAATGAAAGTTCACAGATTACCAATAGCAGGTCCGCAATCTCATATTTCAGTTCTTTCAACACTCTTGGATGTATACCATCCAGTCCAGGTGATTTGCTACTATTCAGTTTATCAAATAGTTGTAATATATCTTCCCAGTGTAGCGATATTTCTCTCAATTCCTCGGCAGTATCACCTTTAAATACCACTTCAGTCTTGGGTAACATCCCTACATCTTCCTCAGTAAAGACCGAAGCAAAGAATTCATTCAGTCTCTCTGCTATAGCCTTGTCTCCTCTTACTGCCCCTTTTACCCCTCTATCATCTAATGGCCCAACGGACTCTCTCACAGGCCTTTTGCTACGAATGTACTTGAAAAAGTCTCTATTTCGTGTTTTTCCTTCCGTAGCAAGTTCCTTCTCAAATTCTCGCTTTGCGTGCCTTATCAGTGCTTTGGTTATGGTTATGGTTATGGTTAAATTTATTTGATAAAACCGCCTTTCATTAAAAGCAAAGCGATGTACAATTAAAATTAATTAAAAGAAGGCCGAAGCCAACGAAAGGAAAAGAAATTTACATTGGTTGACAGGACAGCTGAAATTGAGGGGTTGAAGGAAACAGGACAGGACATAGCAGAAGATAGGTGGGGGGGAAGAAAGAGGAGCAGGGGATAATCATACAAAAGGGGAGGGAACATCAAACGCTAACGAAAACAAGTGAGTCTTTAACTGATTCTTAAAACTGGGAAACTGTGGGTCAAGACGGAGGGCGGGAGGGAGGGCGGGAGGGAGGGCGTTCCAGAGGGCAGGGGCAGCGAAGAAGAAAGCAGAGGAGCGGGTAGATTGTAGGTGAGTGCTTGTGCTGTTTCCAGTTTTCTTCGTTTGACTTTTTTTCCATTTCCTGAAGGATGCTTTTTTGGCAGCAACAGCCTCTCTGACCTCACCTTTAAACCATGCTGGCAGTTTTTTGGACTTTCTTCCACTTTTCTTAATGCGTGGAATACAGCTGGTCTGGGCTTCGAGGATAGTATTTTTAAATAACACCCAAGCTTGCTGTAAGTCTTTAACCTTTGCAACCGCTCCTTTTAGTTTTTTCTTAACTATATTCCTCATTTTATCATAGTCTCCCTTTTGAAAGTTAAAAGGTAGTACTGTGGATTTCTTTACTATCCCTCCTCCACTAATTAAATCAAACATGATCATGCTATGATCACTATTGCCAAGTGGTCCCAACACCCTTATTTCTTGCACCAGATCTGGCGTTCCACTAAGGACTAGGTCCAGTATGGCTTCCCCTCTGGTCGGTTCATGAACCAGCTGCTCCAAGAAGCAGTCATTTATTTCATCTAGAAACTTTATCTCCCTAGCTTGTCCTGCCGTAACACTGACCCAGTCGATACCAGGGTAATTGAAATCACCCATTATTACTACTCTGCTGTGACTTTTGTTAGCTTCCTTGATTTCTTTGAGCATTTCATCATCCATTTGTTCATTCTGGCCAGGCGGTCGATAGTACACCCCCACTGCCATCGCCTTCCCCTTTTTACATGGAATTTCAATCCATAGAGATTCTACAGCAAATTTTGTTTCCTGCAAAACTTTAATCCTTTCTGACTCAATGCCCTCTCTAACATAGAGTGCAACCCCTCCACCAATTTGATCAGTTCTATCATTACGATATAGTTTGTATCCAGGTATCACAGTGTCCCACTGGTTATCCTCCTTCCACCATGTCTCTGAGATTGCAATCATATCTAACCTCTCATTTAGTACTATATATTCTAACTCTCCCATCTTATTGTTTAGACTTCTAGCATTTGCATACAAGCATTTTAGAGACTGTATTTTATTAATATTAATCTGGCTATTGGTAGGCATGGGTAATTTGGAATCTTTACACTCTGTCTGCATCTTACTCAAGGGCATTTGGGCTACTATACTCTTTTTTGGAACCTCACTGCTTTTGGTAGTATCCTTCAAGGAAACCTTCGTCCGAACCATGCGCTCCTGGGCGACTGTCGGCTTTCCCCTATTTTCTAGTTTAAAAGCTTCTCTATCTCCTTTTTAAAGGTTAATGCCAGCAGTCTGGTTCCATCCTGATTAAGGTGAAGCCCATCCCTTCGGAAGAGCCCCTCCTTTCCCCAGAATGTTCCCCAATTCCTAACAAATCCAAACCCCTCATCCTTGCACCATTGTCTCATCCACGCATTGAGACTCCGGAGCTCTGCCTGTCTTTTGGGTCCTGCACGTGGAACAGGAAGCATTTCGGAGAACGCTATCCTGGAAGTTCTGGATTTCAACTTCCTACCTAAAAGCTTAAATTTAGCCTCCAGAACTTCCCTACCACATTTTCCTATGTCATTGGTACCAACATGTACCAAGACAGCAGACTCCTCCCTAGCACTATTTATGATCCTATCTAGGCGGTGCGTGAGGTCCGCTACCTTCGCACCAGGCAGGCATGTTACCAGGCGATCCTCACGTCCACCAGCCACCCAGCTATCTACATTCCTAATGATTGAATCACCAACTATGACAGCTGTCCTGAATCTCCTCTCATGGGGACATGGCCCTGGAGAAACATCCTCGGTGCGAGAGGGTTTTACATCACCTGGAGGACAGGTCCTAGTTACAGGATCACTTCCTGCCACACCGGGGTGATGCTCTCCTGTCACGTGACCTCTCTCCTCCATAGCAACAGGGATGCTGCCAGACTGGAGGTGGGACTTCAGGTCTATATCCCTGTAGGTCTCGTCCATGTACTTCTCTGTCTTTCTTATGTCTTCCAGGTCTGCTACTCTAGCCTCTAGAGAACAAACTTGTTCCCTGAGAGCAAAGAGCTCCTTGCACTTAGTGCATATGTAAGACCTCTCACCAACTGGGAGAAAATCATACATGTGACACTCAATGCAAAAGACCGGAAAGCCCCCATCTCGCTGCTGGACTTTTGTCTGCATCTTAGTTTAAAGCTTGTGTTTAGGTCTTTTAAATTCTGTATATAATAAGGACTGATGTAGATGCTTATACTAATAAAAGTGTATCTAATACCCCCAATACACCTTGTTCACCTGAAGCTTAATTAATCTCAGGTCCTCGGTGTATGACTGATTTGGATAAGGAGCTGCACCTGAGAGCAGCCCCTTTCCTTCAAGATGTGTAGGTACCTATAAAGCTACAATTACCCCAGGGGTGGGTGGGTGCTGGGGAGGGAGGGAGGGAAATAAGTCCTATTAAAGACGGCAGTTACAAGGTACCCTGTCCTGAACCCTCAGCGGGGGGGGGGGGGGGGGGGGGGTACCACACAAAGCCCAGTTAGTTGAGAGAGGCAAGGTTAATTATACAGCTGAGAAGCTGAAGCAGCACACCAATAAGACAAACAATAAATAATTAAATAAACAGCTAGAACTCACTGCAAGTTGTCACAGGAGGTAATATCCACCTCTCTAGCAGAGCACTGTTAGAGGACTGCTCTTCCCAGAGCAGAGAGAAGCAAAGGAAAAGAAATCTTGTCAGTACCTTCCACTTCTGTTAACCCAGAAATTCTTATATTACATCTGTGATTGCAACTGGAAAGATCTTCAAGATCTAATTATAATCAATGTATTGCTTTGGAATTATGCTCGATATGCCACATGGAGACCTCCATAGTAGTGACATGTCACTCTACCTGCTCGAGCTGTGAGTGTAAAGCCTGTATTTTGGACGAGAGACTAGCAAGGTCAGATTTTATATCCTTGTAATGAGGTAATAGAATGTTACCTGTCCCGCTCCAAAGGGATTATCAACAGTCCCCTTTAAGAGAGCCTGCAGCCCAGAGTTCAAGGTTGGGAGGGTGTGGCTCACAGGCAGAGGTTAAGAACTCAGCAGGTTTCAGGAGGGAGGAGAAGCCCACGGAGTCAGAAGTCCTTCCAAGGCAAGCCGTGCAAAGGAGTACTGAGGTAGAAACTTTAATTGGGGCTGAAGGAAGGGCCAGGAGAACCAACTTGAGAAGGTTTAAAAAGCTAGGATAGAAATAAAGCTGTTTTTGTTTTCCCTGAGCTGCTTCTGTTCTGGGTTTTGCTTTGTGGAGGTTTAGCAAGATGGGACAGAAGTAAACCTGTTTTTTTTTCCCTGAACTGCTGCCTGATCTGTGTTGTAAAGAAAATCCCTTCCTACCACACGCCATACTACCACATATGGTTTCAGGATTTTTTTTGCTTTGATTGTGTGAGCTAAGAGGATTAGCCTCACCCTAGTTAGGGAGCTTGAAGGTTAGTCAGTGTCAGACAGGCAGGCTTTATTTTGGCCACTAGAGACCACTAAAGGTTGTTGGAGGTGGAATACGGCAGGGTTGACTCATCTGCAGATGAGGAAGCTGTGGTGGTATTGCAAGAGAACAGTGACAAGCCAATATGGAGTGGATCCTCCAGATTCTGGCCTAAGGGCAGCAGCAACAACAAGAGTATCAGCAACAACAGTGTCAGGAACGACAATAACAGTTTCAACGTGCCCTGCTGGAATGGCAGCAGCAACAGCAGCAGCGATTCAGGCCTTACACCCTCTAGCACAGCAGAAGATGAACCAGGCCACTTGCTGGTAAGCTTTAAATGATCCACCCGCATGGTTGGGTGGCCGAAGGATACATGGACTATTTATTTGAGGTATATGCTGACAGGTAGCAGTCAGTCTCCATTCCAGGACACCAACCCAGATGGGTGAGCTACATATGCAGCTGTCAAGGCCGCCATACTGGAACAGGCCGGCTATACCCCAGAGCCCTACCAACAGCAATTCAGGAAGGGGGAGCTCCATATTAAGGAGAGCCCTTGGAAATTCTTCTATCAGTTGAAGGATCTCGCATGGAAGTGGCTGCAACTGGAGGGAAAGACTGTGCCTGAGATAGCCAAGATTGTGCTATTGGAGCAGTTTTTGGAGGGCTTGACCACCCCAATGAAACAGTGGGTACGTCAGCACCCCAAGCTTACACTGGAGAGTACACTAGAAATAGCTGAAAGGTATCATGAAGCAGCCAGTGACCGAATCAGACAGTGAGAAGGGGAAGAAGTCACCCATTAGCCCAGGAGAATGGAAGGGGAAGCCGGAATGGATGCTGGCTCCCCTGTTCTGACCTTCAAAGTCACCTCCTAGGCAAAGGCATGGCCCCAGCCATGCCCCCTTTAATTGTTTTAGGTGTGGAGCCCAGGGACACTTTGCTCGGGAATGTCCCCTGGGTATGGAAGAATCCATAGATGTCAACCTAACCACCCTTCATACCTGCGCTTTTGTGGGCACTTCCCACCCAGGGGCCCAAAACTTTGTGAGTCCAGTGGAGCTAGAGGGGATCTGCCTCTAGGTCTTGACAGACTCCGGGAGCATGCAGACTCTCATTTGCCGGAAACTGCAATCCGATTTCAAATTGACTATGCAAAGACAGTAACATTAGCCTGTGTGCATGGAGACATGAAGCAGTATCTCATGGCACAGGTTTCATTTAAGACTCCAGCAGGGCAAGCCATGTTCGAGGTCATAGTGCTACCCTGGCTTCCATATCCAATAGTGACTGGCTGAGACTATCCAAACCTCGGAGTGATATAGGCTCAGCTAACTTACGGCTCCACTAAGTTGGACCAGGAAGTTTTCCCAGAATTTTTCCCCTGGAAGACCCAGATCTATATGTCGAGAATACCAAGCCTTCTAAGTCCCAGAGTTGGCATTGATAGGAAAAGCTATGCTACCAGCAGAATCTGGAGGCAGCTATGGGGGAGGGATCTAAGAAGGGAGAGCCAAGGGAAGAAACCCCTTAGGATAGTTCAGGGCTCAACAGTAGTGACCCAAATATATTATTATTATTATTATTAAGCATTTATAAAGTGCTGAAAACATACAAAGTGCTGTACACACAAATAAGAGAGACAGTCTCTGCTCATCAGAGCTCACAATCTAGTCAAGACAAAAAATTAAATAATACAAATTACAGATCAACAGGACAAAGTATACATCTAATGTTAGAGAGAGCAAACACAGCATATATAAAATAGTCATATCACAACACAAGAGTCAAGAATGAAAAGCAATAGTGAAGAGGTGGGATTTCAACCTGGACTTGAAGATGGCCAGGGAGGACGCCTGGCACACAGAGACAGGAAGGCTGTTCCAGGTGAAGGGTGCAGCAAGGTGAAAGGAGCAAAGTCTAGAATTAGCAATGCGAGTGAAAGGCATAGATAAACAAAGACTATTAGAAGAGTGAAGTAACTGAGAGGGAGTGTAAAGAAAAATAAGAGATGAAAGGTACTGGGGGACAGAAGAGTGAATACATTTATAGGTCCGTAGGAGAAGCTTGAATGGGATATGGAAATGGATGGGGAGCCAATGAAGTGACATGAGGAGAGGAGTGATGTGGGAAAAACAAGACTGGCGGAAAATATAATGGTCCCCTTCCCAGAGTGGGGGTTAGGGAAAGACCCAGGGAGCTTCAGGAGGGCCCAGCAGGAGGATGAGTCCCTTAAACATGCCCACAAGCAGGTTCTGGAAGTGGACAAGGATCTGGAAGTGGAGGGTCCCCAGCAAGAACCTTTTCCTATTTTGTGCTAAAAGGAGATCTGTTATACAGAGTGGCCAAGGGTACCCTAGAGGCGGAAGAAATAGAACAACTGATAATTCCCCAGCCCTATCGTCAGCAAGTGTTATTGTTGGTCCATAGCAATTTATTAGGGGAACACCTGGGGGTAGAGAAAACAATAGAGAGTGTTTTAGCCCAATTTTTTTGGCCCAAGGTCCATAAACAGTTGCTGTTATATTGCTAGTCATGTCCCACCTGCCAACTTCATAATCCTGCCAGAGTCCTACCTGCCCCTCTAGTGCCTATGCCTATCATTGAAACCTCACTTGAAATAGTGGCCATGAATGGGGTAAGTCCCCGGGAGCAAGCCACCTGAGGCAACAAGTATATTTTAGTCAGACTAGACTATACTACCCGATACCCGAAGGCCATTGCTCTAAGGAATATGAAGACTACTACAATTGTGAATGTCTTCTGGAAAGTATTCACGTGGATGGGAATGAGATCCTCACAGATCAAGGAACACCCTTTGTATCCAAGGTAATGAAGTAAGTGTGTGCTGAAGTGAAGGTCAAGATGCTGCCAACATCAGTTTATGACCCACAGAACAATGGCCTCATCGAGCAATTCAATAAAACTTTGAAACAGATGTTAAAAAAGTTCATGCAAGGGGGCGAGAAGAATAAGGACATTCTCCTACCCTATTTGATGTTTGCCATCCGTGAGGTACCTCAGAGTTCCATCAGGTTTTCATCTTTGAGTTGCTCTTCAAAAGACTGCCAAGAGGCATATTAGATGTGGAAGAAGAACCCCTCGCTGGACGTAATTTGGTGAAGTCTATTGTACAAATGCAAGACCAGCTGAGGAAAGCTGGAATAGGTGGACAAACTCAATCTGGAAAAAGCCCAGGCTGAGCAGGCCAGGGGCTACAATTGGGTAGCCATGCACTGCACCTTCCATCAGGGAGACAGAGTTTTAGTCTTTCTGCCCTCATCCGACAGCAAGTTACTCTGTAAATGGCAGGGGCCCAATGAGGTGGAATGAAAGTGTGGCTTGTTAACTACAAGATTACCCAGCCAGATAAATTGAAGAAAGCAAAAATTTACCATATGACCTATTGAAAAAGTAGACTTCAGTGATGACTATGATGATACAGGGAGATGATATTGGGCTAGAAATTTCAGCCCCATCAGATCCAGCTCAAGTCCTGAATGGAGACTAACTCTTTGCTGCCCATAGAAGAGATCTAGAAGATTTGATCCACCGGAACCTCCACCCGCCCTGGATGAACCCATCTTATTTGTCATGATATTATTATTGGCCCTGGGGTGGTTATCTGGCAGTGACCCTGTTGCCAAGGAGCTGGAAGAGATTCTTAACCTAGGAGTTATAGAAGAGTCTATTAGTGACTGTTCGTCACCATTGTCTTGGTTCCTAAACCCGACGAAAGCATCAGTTTCTGCATTGATTTCTGGAGGATCAATGCAGCTTCTAAACTGGAAGCGTTTCCCATGCCCAGAGTAGATGAGCTAATTGAGTGACTCGGTGGAGCACACTTTACATCAACCTTGGATTTGACCAAGGGATACTGGCAGATGTCCTTAACTCCGGCTGCCAAGGAGAAGATTGCTTTTTTGACACTGCAAGGTCTGTTCCAGTTTACAGTGCTGCCCTTTAGATTACATGGGGTCCTTGCCACATTTCAATGCCTAGTAGACCGCCTCCTGAGACCACAGAAGAATTATGCGGCTGCCTATCTTGATGACATTGTCATCTACAGCAGTGACTGGGCTACCTATCTAACCCAAGTACAAGCTGTGTTGAGCAGCTTGCGGAAGGCTGGCTTGACAGCCAACCCCAAGAAGTGTTTTCTGGGAGGTTGGGATGTTCAGTACTTGTGGTATTTAATTGAGGATTGGCAAATATGACTTCAACTATGTAAGGTGGATGCCATTGCTCAGGTCCCCACCCTGAAATTGAAGAAAAAGCTTACAGCTGGTTCATCCTTAATTTTGCAGAGGTGGCAGAGCCGTTAACCAATCTCTGGAAGAACGAATCTAGTGGTCATCGGAGATGGACCTGGCCTTCCAGCATCTCAAGTAGGCTGTGTGCTCTGAACCTGTCCTGATTAGCCATGATTTCTCACTACCATTTATTGTGCAAGCTAATGCCTCAGAGGTGGGCCTAGGAGCCGTTGTGGCCCAGGACGTCAGGGGTGAAGAATATCCCATAGCATTCATCAGCAGGAAACTGCTTCCGTGGGAGAAGCATAATGTGATGATCGAGAAAGAGGCTCTGACTGTCAAGTGGGTGCTTGAAACCTTCAAATACTACCTGCTTGGCCTTCCGTTTATGCTAATAATGGACTACCAACACCTCAAATGGCTGGTTCATAAGAACATAAGATATTCCATACTGCGTCAGATCAAGGTCCATCAAGCCCAGTATCCTGTTTCCAACAGTGGCCAATCCAGGTCACATATACCTAGCAGTTTCCCAAAAAGACACAAACGTTCCACAATGCTTGTATTGGGGCAAACAGTGGATTTCTCAGGTCCTCTTTAATAATGGTTTATGGACCTTTCCTCCAGAACTTGTCCAAACCTTTTTTTAAACCCAGCTACACTAACAGTTTTTACTACATCTTCAGGTAATGTATTCCAGAGTTTGATTACGTGTTGAGTGAAAAAATATTTTCTCTTATTAGTCTTAAACAGGTTACACTGTAACTTCATTGTATGTCCCCTAGGCTTGACATAAGGAGTCCAACGGCAGTATTATGCAATGAGCTTTGAGTCTCTAACCCTACCAAATCCAGGTCCACCATAGTGTTGGTCAGACTCACCTGAACATGGACTTCCTTTTCTGGGTGGGGGTCCTGGGTGAGGCAGGCACTCAGCGGGGCATAGTTGAGCTGAGGGGGAGGGTATGTAATGGGCCTTAGTTGAGCTGAGGGGGAGGGTATGTAATACAGAATCTTACCAATCTCTCTCCAAGGGGATTATCAATGGTCCCCTTTAAGAGAGTTTGAAGCCCAGAGTTCAGAGCTACGAGGGTGTGGCTCAGAGAGAGAAGTTAAGAACCCAGCAGGCTTCAGGAGGAAGAGGGGCCCATGGAGCCAGAATTCCTTCAAAGGCAAGCTGTGCAAAGGAGTTCTGAGGTTGGAACATTAACTGGGGCTAGAAGAAGGGCCAGGAGAACCAGCTTGAGGAGGTTTAACAAGCAGGGACAGAAGTAAAGCTGCTTTTGTTGTCCCTGAACCACTGTCTGTTCTGGGCTTTGCTTTGTTCAGGTATATCAAGCTGGGACAGAATAAAAACTACTTTTGTTTTTCCCTGAACTTCTGTCTGGCCTGTGTTGTAAAGAAAACCCCTTCCCACTGCACATCACACTACCACAATCCTGTATCAAACCCAGTAGTGATTCAATAAGATCCCATAGACCATGAATCTCAGCAAAAATTGCACCATCCAAGGCCAGCCCAAGGCAGAAACCCCAGCTGTGCCTCCCCCACTGAGCCTGCTTCTGCCCCCCGCTGTTGCAGATTCCATCTTGGGGGGAGAGGCAGGTGGGGCGGAAGTATTTAAAAAGCAACAGCTTTGTAGCGCTGCTTTGTTGGCTGCAGCAGGCCATGTGTTTCAGCGCACATGGCCTGCCACTTCTGACCCCTCTCCCCTCTGACAGTAAGTTGCATCGGAGGGGGATGAGAAGTGGCAGGTCATGTGTGCCGAAGCACATGGCCTGCTGCAGATAGCAAAGCGGCAGTATGAAGCCGCCCACCCCGGGTCAGCTGCCTTAGGCAGCCACCTAGCTTGTCTAGTGGACGGTCCGGTTCTGGCACCATCAGAGTCTGCATGAGCCTTAGCAGGCACCATTTTCTCCGGAATAACCATGTCTGTCTTATGTCTCTTCAACCCTAAATTTACAGAGAAGTGCTAATCAGTTTTGCTGAGCTTTGAATTCGCCATAAACCTCAATGCTCAGTAAGGTGACAGCTCCAAGGATAGATAAAGATACTGAAAAGAGCAGCAGAGCTCTCACATTAAGCAGCCATCTTGACTGATACCAAAGCCACACACCCTCTCAGGTCAGGACTTCCACTCCCTGAATCAGCAAGGGCTAGGAAGGCTGAGAAGACATCATTCATATTCCCCAGGGGAGGGACAGGGAACAGGGAATTATAGGCATTATATAGGTATGACACTTAGATCATCAGAAGCAGGGCTCATGAAGATTGGAGGATCGCCAATGTAACACCAATTTTTAAAAAGGGTTCCAGGGGTGATCTGGGAAACTACAGACCAGTAAGCTTGACGTCAGTACCAGGAAAAATGGTAGAAACCATCATAAAGAATAAAATTACTCAGCATGTAGATAATCACAACCTAATGGGAGACAGCCATCATGGCTTTAGACAAGGAAGATCTTGTCTTACTAATCTGTTATGTTTTTTTGAAGGAGTGAATAAACAGGTGGACAAAGGTGAGTCGGTTGATATTGTGTATCTGGACTTTCAGAAAGCCTTTGACAAGATCCCTTATCAGAGACTTTTGGCAAAACTAAAGAGTCATGGGATAGGAGGCAGTGTACTATTGTGGATCAGGAACTGGTTAAAAGATAGAAAGCAGAGGGTAGGGCTAAATGGCCAATTTTTCCAATGGAAAAAGGTGAATAGTGGTGTACCCCAGGGATCTGTGCTGGGTCCGCTGCTTTTTGACATATTCATAAATGACCTGGAAAGTGGAATAACGAGTGAGGTTATCAAATTTGCAGATGACACAAAACTATTTAAAGTTGTTAAAACCCAAGAGGATTGTGAAAAATTGCAAGAGGATCTTGATAAATTGGAAGACTGGGCATCAAAATGGCAGATGAAATTTAATGTGGACAAGTGCAAGGTTATGCACCTAGGGAAGAACAACCCAAACTATGGTTACACGATGCAAGGTTCCACATTAGGAACCACCACCCAGGAAAAAGATTTAGGCGTCATTGTGGATACCATGTTAAAACCCTCGGCCCAGTGTGCAGCGGCGGCCAAGAGAGCAAATAGAATGCTAGGTATGATAAGGAAAGGAATGGAAAATAAAACAAAACATATTATAATGCCTCTATATCGTTCCATGGTGAGACCGCACCTTGAATATTGTGTGCAATTCTGGTCGCCGTATCTTAAAAAGGATATAGCGATTTTAGAAAAGGTTCAGAGAAGAGCCACCAAAATGGTAAAGGGGATGGAAGGATACTCCTATGAAGAAAGGCTAGAAAGGTTAGGGCTCTTTAACCTGGAAAAGAGACGGCTGAGGGGAGATATAATAGAAGTCTATAAATTAATGAACGGAGTGGAACGGGTAAACGTAGATCGATTGTTTACGTTATCAGAATATAGAAAGACTAGGGGACATGCAATGAAGCTACAGGGTAAACTATTTAAGATTAATAAAAGAAAATATTTTTTCACTCAACGTGTAATCAAACTCTGGAATTTGTTACCGGAGGATGTAGTAAAGGCTGTTAGTGTAGTTGGGTTTAAAAAAGGTTTGGACAAGTTCCTGGAGGAAAGGTCCATAAACCATTATTACGAAGTGACCGAAGATATCAATGCTTGACCCAGTACAAGCATTGTGGAACTTGTGTCTCTTGGGGAAACTGCTAGGTACATATGACCTAGATTGGCCACTGTTGGAAACAGAATACTGGGCTTGATGGACCTTGGTCTGACCCAGTATGGCATATCTTATGTTCTTATGTTCTTATGTTGTAAAGTCCAAGAAGGAGCCAGGTGACATGGTCCCCAGCTCAGAATGGTCTCTGCAATCACCCAAATAAGTATATTTGGAGGCAATGACATATAACATAGAGAAAAGATCCCCAGGTAATACAGACAAAAACTCATGCTAGTTAATTCCAAAAGGAAAGAAATTATGAAAAAGTGAGAGGAGGGAGAGTGAAAATCAGCAATTTACATGAATCTGAGCGGCAGCATCATCAATAAGTAAATCAGAGTGACAGCATTACCAAGATAGCCCTGACATCACTTTTCTTAAACTTTATGCGGATATATAATCAATTTGTATTCATATATTAGAAACATATAGAGCAGTGGTTCCCAAACTTGCGGTTGCGACCCAAAATGAGGTCACATCAGTGGAAGGGGTCACAGAAATATGACCATTTCTCCTTCTCTCTGGACTTTCACTGTGACCTATGCCAAGTAGTGGCAATCACCAGTCAGCATGTGGCCTGCGAGCCAGTGAGTATTCATAGACCCTTGCCCTCACCTGGGTAAGCTTCCTGTTAGACTGCTGAGTACTGGGGTATGTAAGCACACACTGCACACTGACATAGGGCACACTATGCTGTTGCTGTTGCTATCACTACTGTTCCTGCTGCCTTCCTACTTTAGTTGAATGGAGAGAGGGGAAGGAAGCTGCAGATCTGTTATTAATTTCATCATCATCATCTGTAGGTCATGTGGACTCATACCGACCAATTTCAAGCATACCCCTACTAGCAAAAATAATTGAAAAAGAAGTCCTATGTCAAATTCAGGACCACATAGACGCCTCCGCACCACTGGACCCATTCCAACATGGATTTAGAGAGGCCCATGGTGTCGAAACACTACTCACCACACTCTTCAACAGCATAATTACAGGAATAGACAACATCCGTCAAGGATTTGTCCTCATCTTCTTGGACATTGCAGCAGCGTTCGATTCAGTAAGCCATGAGCTTCTCCTCGACCGTCTCCAAGAGAAGGGGATCACAGGCAAAGCACTGGACTGGTGCAAGTCCTACCTCTCTGACAGATGGCAGCATGTACGATCAGGGTCTACATCATCAGAACTTTTCCATCAGAAACAAGGTGTCCCGCAGGGTTCCTCCTTCTCCGCCCTGATGTTCAACATTTACATGCAGCCCATCTGTGACCTGATCCGTTCCTTCGACGTTAACTGATTTATGCAGACGACGTACTGCTATACATGCCTTTCTCGATGGAGAACCCCGACCTCTCCCCACTAACAAACTGCTTTAACGCAGTATCCACCTGGCTACAAACCCAGAACCTTAGAATTCAGCATAAGAAAACAGAGGTCCTGTTCATTACAAGGAATCAAAACTTCTCCACACCGCACTCTCTAAACGTCGACGAAGCAGAACTCCAGTGCAAGCCCACGATCAGGTACCTGGGAGTCACACTAGACCAGCGCCTGGACATGAAGACACACATAGGCAACACAGTTAGAACAGTGTATCACAGGATCCGGTCCCTCAGGTACCTAAGATCCTTGCTAACACCTGACGACTTCAGGACAATCTACCAGGCACTAATCATACCTCATTTGGATTATGCCAACTCAATTCTACATGGACTCCCTCAAGCCACGCTGAACCCGCTGCAACTAGCCATGAATGCTGCTGCAAGAGTTCTCCATGGAGCATCCAGGAAAGACCACATTACACCCATCCTGAAGCAACTACACTGGCTCCCAATACGCAGCAGGCTCACATACAAAATCTTACTGTTGACATTCAAGGCCATCAACGGACTCTCATCCACATCACTAACAGACCTGATCCACGCAACGCCCCCCAATAGATCCAGAAGATCTACAGCAGTAAATACCCTGAGAGTCCCGAAAGCAATAACCCTTTGCACATGCTCAACGATAAACAGAGCCTTCAAATTCTGTGCGCCAAGATGCTGGAATGCCTTACCCCCCAGCATACGAGCAATCCCTGACCTAACACAGTTTAGAAAAGCATTGAAGCACCATCTCTTCCTGCTATATTACTCCCAGACAGCGCCTTAATATCCGCACCCACAACTCAGCCAACGCATTCCAGTAAGCCCTACTACACAGCCGAACATGACTTTGTCCAGAGATGTAATACTCATTTGACATACTGATGTACATAGTTGACCCTTGTGATCCAAGTTCAAGTACCTTGTTAGACCCTGTTATCCAAGTTCAATTACCTTGTTCAATGTAAACACGAATCATTTATTGAGATGTGTAAGTTGTTATATGGAAACTGTACTGATGCTGAATAGCGCGGTATAGAAGAGACTGTAAATAAATAAATAAAAATAAAATGTGAATTTTCATTTGTTAAAATAGGGTCATTTGTAATAAAAGTTTGAAAAATACTGATATGGTGTCCGATATTCAAAGGCATTTACATGGTTTACAACCTATAAACCGTGTCAGTGCTGCTAAATGGGATATTCAGTGGCACTAATATGGTTAGTGCCACTGGATATCTGCGGATACTGCCACTGCTCGCCCTAATGCTAGGCTGTTAGCATTGGGGCTTTCCAGGGTGGAGTGGAGGTGGCACCAATCGCTAAGCAGGCAGCTTTTACTACATCCTCCGGTAACAAATTCCAGAGTTTGATTACACATTGAGTGAAAAAATATTTTCTCTTGCGTGTAATCAAACTCTGGAATTTATTATCGGAGGATGTAGTAAAAGCTGTTAGTGTAGCTGGTTTTAAAAAAGGTTTGGACAAGTTCCTGGAGGAAAGGTCCATAAACCATTATTAAAAGGGACAAGGGATATCACTGCTTGACCCAATACAAGCATTAAGGAACCTGTGTCTTTTGGGGAAACTGCTAGGTACTTATGACCTAGAATGGCCACTGTTGGAAACAGGATACTGGGCTTGATGGACCTTGGTCTGACCCATTATGGCATATCTTATGTTCTTATGTTCTAACTATTTACATCTAGCTAAAATAGATTGAAAATCCTAGGGCTTTTTCACTAGTACACGGAATGGTATTTAACTCAGTAGGGAAAAACGTGACCCATAGCACACTCAAATCAACCAACCCACAAGAGTCACCCAAAACAAAGGTGTATCAAACCTGTATTAAAAAAAATCAACCATCCGCTGCCCAAATCACGCCCCAATAGTAAATACGGATCTGAATCCCTACAACCAACATAGCCACACACGACAAACAGATGCCACTCCAATACACATACCATCAACGGAAAATGCTAAAGATGGCATATTCAGGAACCACCCACACCACCCACGATCTACCAGCAATCCTCCAATCAATATTTTCATTCAAACCAGACCAATTATGTCCAACCTAAAGATCCATGACTGCTCCCTCTGGGTCAATATCAAATCTCACCTCCTCTCTGTATCAGATCAGATGGACATAATCGATGACCCAGCATTTCAATACTGCAAAAATGTGAAACATGGATTGCCAATTCTCCACAAGAGAAGCATGAGGAACAGCATGTTTCAACTTATTTTGATGTTCCAACAAACGAATACGTAATTGTCGAGATATCTTACCAATGTACACCAAACCACAAGGGCAAACAAGTATATATACCACAAAATCAGACTGACAATCTGTCTTCCATCATAACTTATATGCACAATAAGAACATAAGATATGCCATACTGGGTCAAACCAAGGTCCATCAAGCCCAGTATCCTGTTTCCAACAGTGGCCAATCTAGGTCATATGTACCTAGCAGTCTCCCCAAAAGACACAGGTTCCTCAATGCTTGTATTGGGTCAAGCATTGATATCCCGGGTCCCTTTTAATAATGGTTTATGGACCTTTCCTCCAGGAACTTGTCCAAACCTTTTTTAAACCCAGCTACACTAACAGCTTTTACTACATCATCCGGTAACAAATTCCAGAGTTTGATTACACGTTGAGTGAAAAAATATTTTCTCTTATTAGTCTTAAATAGTTTACCCTGTAGCTTCATTGCATGTCCCCTAGTTTTTCTATATTGTGATGATGTAAAGAATTGATCTACGTTTACCCGTTCCACTCCATTCATTAATTTATAGACCTCTATCATATCTCCCCTCAGCCGTCTCTTTTCCAGGTTAAAGAGCCCTAACCTTTTTAGCCTCTCTTCATAGGGGTATCCTTCCATCCCCTTTGCCATTTTGGTGGCTCTTTTCTGAACCTTTTCTAATAACACTATATCCTTTTTAAGATATGGCGACCAGAATTGCACACAATATTCAATGTGCAGTTCCACCATGGAATGATACAGAGGCATTATAATATCCTTTGTTTTATTTTCCATTCCTTTCCTTATGATAGCTAGCATTCTATTTGCTCTCTTGGCCATTGCTGCACACTGGGCAAACAAATGTAAAGACACCATGATTGCACAGACTGAACATGTCCCACAAGCAGAATGACCCACCTCCAATGGCCTCTCACCATGTTTCCTAATAACCGTAGGACTGAAAACATCATGCAAATTGTGCCCACGGGAAAACACCATCCAAGGATTGTATTCACTCAATCCTGGGATTGTGCGCAGCACCTCAAAGTGTGAAAAAATGATACGACACAACGACCCACCTAATGGTGTGTATTTAGTCACAAAATGCAAAAAACAAGGGTCATCAATTTCATCCCATGACCGAGAACCCAAAGGGAATAACAATCAACTATGGTAATTGGATAAAGCCCTCTTACGAGCTTTCTCTACTACTGATTGCAGGCACCCAGGCAATACACGTGTCAGATGGGCACTAGGATGTGTCAGCCATTCACCCTACCACAGAGGCAGATACATCCTGGCCAATCCGCGCTACTTCAGGCCATACCCACAATCCTCTGCTCCACAGCATGCACATTTGCAGACTAACGCTGGGAACAGCTTAGGCAATGCGAGACACAGTGAAGTGCAGAAAGCCTCAGAACAATGGAGAGACAGACAGACAGACACACATACGAACATTGCTGCACAGTGCAAAAGTGGAGATGGTTGGCATTCCTGCCTGACACTTTGGTCTCTATATCAGCTCAAACATTGTTAATGTGTGCTCATTGTGCAGGCACTAGTAGCATGCTCTGACATTAACGCCAGTTCAGTGTGCCTGTGCTATCAGCCTTGCCTCTCCATCCAGCTGTGGATGGTGGAGCCTGTCTGTGTGGTTGATGGGTGTTTGTACCATTTCTGGCCAGTTAATTGGGGGTTGCACATGCTGGTGCTGTACCTGCGTTGTAGACTAAAGATAAGCCACAGTGACATGCAATACATGATCCTCACCCCAGACTTGAACCTGGGACCCTCTACTCATATTACCTGTGTGTATTGAGCCACAGTGCTACCACAGGGGCTGGTATGTGTCCTATCAGACAGACCCTGGCACATGTTGCAATGCACACAGCACACAGGACCAGGACATGGCTGTTGTCTGCTGCAGGTGGGTGCCACTGCCCCCTCCACCAGCACCCCTACACCATGCTGACATGCCCGTGTGCTGTCAATGCTTTCACCGCCCGCGTGCTCTCTTGGAGGATCGGAGCACTCTGCAAGTGCGGGCCATCACCGGAGCATCTGCTGCCCAATCGGGAGCAGCCCCGACCACTTTAAAAGCAGCACGCCTTCAGAGAAGCAGCCCTTTCACCGCCCGCATGCTCTCCTGGAGGATCGGAGCACTCTGCAAGTGCGGGCCATCACCGGAGCATCTGCTGCCCAATCGGGAGCAGCCCCGACCACTTTAAAAGCAGCACGCCTTCAGAGAAGCAGCCCTTTCACCGCCCGCGTGCTCTCCTGGAGGATCGGAGCACTCTGCAAGTGCGGGCCATCACCGGAGCATTTGCTGCCCAATCGGGAGCAGCCCCGCCGCCACCTTCCTCAGCTCTCCCCAGTCGGGGGATTGAGCCTCCAGAAGCAGGACCAGCACAGGAGCCATCTCTGCCCAATCGGGGCACGTGACACAGCAGTTAAAAGTTCGCGCCGGCAGGCAGGCCTGCGCCTGAGGGCCTTGCTAGAGGGCCCTTTGGCGTGGCCCTTAGGCGAGGACCACTAAAGGTAACCTGCCTACAGTCTGTTGGCTCCTACCAACTGCTCCATACTCACTGCTCCGTTTAGTCGGTTTGGAGTTGAGCAGGAAACTACCCGATACTGACTCCGCGAACAAGGACTAGAGACGCTCACCAATGCTCAAGGAAGATCTACATAAGCATAAAGCTTGAGCTCCCTCGAGGTCGAGCTCGTTCCCATCTTCCTCCAGACAACCCTCTGATACAGCAAATATACCACAGCTAAATGAAGAGTTGTTATTTGAATCTGCCAACACACCTAGTCATCCCGTTTCTTCTCTTATGGCTTATTAAGTGATTCCTTAGCATTTTTGAAGAAACTAGCACTTTGGAGCTCCTCTAAAGTTGAGCTGTTAAGATCTAATTAAAGCTGTTAAGAGCTGTTAAGATCTAATTAAAGTATCCATTCATCCTTGCTACAATTAATAATATTTGTAACCCTTTATCTGCTACATGCTTCTCTGATGCACTGATGCCAGTAACTTTCACACACGTATACTATTTGTCATTAATATATGCTTAATTACATACTGTTGTCAGTATTCATTAATTCTTTTCTTTCTTGTATACTGTTGTCAGTATACAATAATAATTTCATTTCTTGATTTAACAATACTGTTGTCAGTAGCTAAATTCTTTATTCCATATACTTGATTCCATATACTGTTGTCAGTAGCTAATTAATAGTACTTGATTCCTTATACTGCTGCCAGTTTCTAACTACTTGACTCTTATATTGTTGTCAGTAACCTGCATTTTTACTGTCATCGGAAGTCCCAACATGAACTATAAAAAAATGCTACTATTTACCTTGAATCTCACCTTATACATTGTCAGCCTACTATTCTCTCTCTACCCCCTCCCTGCTAACGCCTTCACCCCACCATTGAACATCCCAGAGTTCTCTCACATTCATGTTATCCCTCATCGTCAGAGACATAACACTCATCAACTATTCTTAGGAAATTCTAAGATAAATCACCACAGACTGATTCAAATAAAGACATCTTCTAAAACCGACCACTTAAATGCAGGCAATGCTTTCACACACATATCCCTCATCCTCATCAACGCCAGGTCAGTTAGAAATAAAACACCTATCATAACAGATCTGATCAATACAGAAAACCCAGACCTACTCTGCATTACTGAGACATGGTTAACAGAATCTGACTCAGTCCTGTTAAATCAATTAAAAGTGCAAGGATACTCCATCTTCGCCTGCAATAGGAAACATACAAGAGAAGGAGGTGTTCTTATATTAGCTAAATCTAATCTCGGGTTATCCTCTACTTTATGTGAAAACCCTGATGACACAAATATACTCAAAATTGAAAATAAGGACATAGCAATCTGCTTGATATACAGACCTCCGACTGCAAGTAATCAAAACGTTGACTCCATACTAGAATCGGCTTGCAACTCTACAATAAGGAAACCCCTCATCATGCTAGGTGATTTCAATCTGCCATCTTTCTCTAACAATCAAGAAACATCTTTCTTAGAAGTGATGGAAGAAATGGGCTTCAAGCAAACAGTTAACCAACCAACTCACACCAAAGGAAACACTCTCGACCTAATATTCATTCCTACCCATTACACAACCACAGCTCACTATGTCTCACCTTCCACATCCCAAGTCCCATGGTCTGACTACTATCTGATTAGGTTCTCTTTCCACTTCCCACAATACACCAAAGCACCCCTTGTCAATCTACAACAAGGTCAAAGATTTCGACCATTCAATAGAGAAGAGTTTCTGAATCAGTACTCCCTAGATTGGATCCTTATATCTATAACCTTGATGATGCAATATCCAGCTGGAATACCATTATTGAATCCGCATCAGAACCATATTCAACAAAGATTTGCCATAAAATGAGAAAAAATGAAAAATGGTTTACTATTGAACTTGCAATTCTGAAGAAAGGTCTTAGAAAAAATGGAATCTACTTGGAGAAGGAAAAAAACTCACGAACTCAGAATACAATATTTCTCACTACTCAAAGATTACAAGGATGCGATTAATAAGGCTAAAAAACAATATCACTCTAAAACTTTATCTAAAGCTATTAATCGTCCTAGAGAACTATTTGAGATTGTCAAATCGTTAACCAAATCCCCATCCAACAATTCTCACAAAATTTGTATTAGCCCGCAATTACTTGCTGATCACTTTGCAAATAAACTCAAACTTAACAGCCATTTCACCCCACCTATCATAACTCTTTCAGATAATAACCACCTGGAATGGAAAACCTTCCACCCTATTACCAACAAACTCCTACTTCAGACAATCTCCAACCTAAATACAACAACCTCTCTTCTTGATCCTTGTCCAGTGACTTGGATAAAATCAACAAAAACAGAACTTGCCTCAGACTTATGAACATAGTAAACCAATCTCTTCAACAAGGACGTATAGCAGATGTCCTCAAAAGGTCAGCAATTCGACCGCTGTTAAAAAACAAAGCACTAGATGACAATGACCCAACTTCATATCGTCCCATTGCAAGTATTCCATTCCTTGCCAAGATTATTGAAAAGATTGTGCAAACACAGCTGCAAGATTATATAGACTGTGATACTGCAGGCCCTCTGACACAAAGAAAAAAAGTTTTAAATCTTGAAAAAAAAACAAGATTACCTGCAATTACATGAAGGTACACATAGAGGGAGCAGGAGAGCAAGCCTGGAAGCAGAGGAACCACGCCTCTATGGGCAGGACCCAGAAGCAGCTGGTCTCGATTTAAGCAGGGACAGAGCATTACAAGAGAGGAGGAGGCAAGGAGCTTGGCAGAGAGCTTCACAGAGAGCATTACAAGAGAGGAGGCAAGGAGCTTGGCAGGGAGCTTCACAGAGAGCATTACGGGAAGCAGTGCCAAGAGCAGCTCCAGAAGCCGGAGTCAGAGACCGGGGTGAAGTCACTGACAGACCCAGAATAACTCAAGGAGTGAAAGCTACTGGGAGAGCAGGCCGAGGTGAAGGCCCAAGAGCAGGCCTAGAGGAAGGCCATACACAACTGCAAGGGGCAGTATTACAGAGTGCAGCCAAGGAAGGAGGTGCTTACCCTTCCAGCTGGAGAGGAAGCCTTGTCCAAGGAGAAGGACGGGGATACAAGCAGAGGAAGATATATCCACTGGAAAGGAACCTTCCAGGAGGAAAAGGTACTTTTAAAAGTTTTTATAAAAGTGACCTGAAAGATGAAAGAAAGATTCAGAGGCATGGGGAAGAGGACATAGCTGAGAGGGCGCGGCCAGGAGCCAACTGCCACAGGGGTGGAGATAGAAGACAGGCGCCTCAGCAGCAGCCCTGCCTCAAAAGAGTCATACCCTATTCTAAAGCAAGAAAGAAATCCTGGGATCACTGGAAACTGCCTGAAGCGGAAGACATTCAGACTAGGCCTCAAGCCTTACACAAAAGGGATTGCAGGAAGTTTAAAGGGGAAACAGTTGGTGCCTGTAATTGTCTACCAAGGCCTAGACCAAGAGAGAAACAAAGGACTAACTTTTATCTGGATGATAAGGACAGTTTTTAAACCAGAAATACAGATAACCTGTATAGGACAAAGGTTAGTGCTGCCAAAGACTGGAATAAGCAAACTTTTAATCCTCTAACAGCAGAAAATCCAGGGTGTTACAACATACCTAAAAGCCGACGCCCCAAACTGTCAAGCCAACACTGGGATACAGTATGGCATGCTTTTAGAAAGTCAGATCTTAACATTCCTGAGACATCAGATTCGGACCCCTCAGAAATGGAATGGCTGCCAGGGGAATCTGAGGTTATGGAAGCCATCGAACCGATGGACTGTAATTATTGCACAATGAGACGTGTTTAAGTTAAGGGAAGCAAACCCAATGTATGAAAAGAATACAGGAGACCTTAATGCTTTGAGTTTGTGAAGGTTAACAATTGTTACTTTGAATGTTTTGCTGATTTACATTTTTGATACAAGGAAAGTTATCGCTCTGTTACTCATAACCGCCTATTTTGAACTTCTTGTTGCGCAAAGGTGAAATAAATGCCTTTTCTTTACCCTACACTTGGCTAAGAGTTGCTTTTTGGGAAGTTGACCATGAGGCTGACACAGAGGGCTGCTACCTCATTGACCCTCACAACAGGTCAACCCTAAAAACCCTATTTCTTATGCGCTCCCCAGCCCCGGTGGAACCACTACGCTGCCACCAGAGGGGGCTGAGGGGGACAAGAATCATCAGCTCCATTAGATAATCATCAATATGGATTTCGCCCATATCATGGGGTAGAAACACTCCTAACAGCACTATTTGATACAATCATCAGAGGTATCGATAATGCCAAGCGAGCCTTCATTCTCATATTCATTGATATTTCCTCGGCCTTTGACACTGTAAACCATATCACGCTCATTTCAAGACTCTCTCAAATAGGCATCAAAGATAAAACCCTTGAATGGTTCATATCCTATTTTACTAACCGGACCCAATATGTGCAAATAGATCGAAATGCCTCATCCCCATGTTCCACAAGAACAGGGCATCCCTCAAGGCTCTGCCCTTTCGGCACTTTTGTTTAATCTCTATCTTCAACCCATCTGTTCCATATTTAAACGCTTCAAAAATCAACTACCACATCTATGCGGACGACATCATGTTATACTCGCCATTTGATGTGTCCAACCCGGATTAGAGTAACATATGTTGTTGCCTCTCTGAAGCTTTAATAATATAGCACCATCTTTCTTATCTACGCTCATCACAATCCCACAAGAGAATAGATCAAGACGAAGAATAAACCTTCACAAGACGATACAAGGTCCTCGTGATTCTATGCGAATAGACAAGTCAGAAGACAAGTAACACCGCTTTTCTCATACTTCGCCCTACGTTATGGAACATCACTCCCGATTGAAATCAGAAGAACATCAAAGGATCTTCAATTATTTTAGAAAAAATCTAAAAACCCATCTAGTTACTCTGCACTACAACCACCTCCACATTGAAGATAAATCCTAACACAGATGCATAACACCCCCGGAATCATCAGTCACTCACTGACCCTACCAAGGGAAAACACAAAACAAGACTCAACCTTTTTCCCTACATTCCCATTGCTCCGAGCTAGATTTAAACGCTGTACTCTTTTGAAAGCCAATTGCTTGTGTCGCTAATGTGAATAACTGTACTTTAATGTAAATCTATTCACTTTACTTGGTTTGATATCCTGTTGGTAGTCAATGTTTTTGCAACAATATATATATGCAGACCCAGGTTCAAACGTTCCTACCCCTCCTTTTTATCGTCCTTGTATTTTTACAGTTACATTTAAATAGTTGAATGTTCTTCTGTTTCTAAATGGGTTCTATGTAAAATAATAGTACTCTATTATTACAGTTTGGTTTACCTGTAAACCGTCACTGATCTCCTGGAAAGTGGCGGTATAGAAAAGATGTATAAAATAAATCAATGGTTGTGGTGAAGCAGTCCCATCTCACATCTAACATGCGGGTTTGGCGAGGGGCCTTAGGGTGCAAGTTCCAGATGGGGGAGGGGGGCAGAGGCACACCTGGATGGCTAGGCAGTCCCCCAACCACCTGCCTTTACAGGTCCCACATCCCGCCTGCCACCCAATACATCTCAGTGGTAGGGACGACAGCCAACTGCTGTGGCAGTTTCCCACAGAAAGCATAATGCATGTTTGCAGTCTACCTGGAGGGCTACAGCTGCTGTGGTGACATTGGCCTCTTCCTCCACAGC